>PRKT01000432.1:56587-112820 GCA_003671525.1 Saccostrea glomerata | reverse complement strand
TTTTTTTGCTTGTCAGGTTTTTTCTGTGAAGGTACAAAAATTTTTTTTTACACCTAGCCCCCCCACTTTCAATTTGCTTCCGACGCCAATGCTTAGCAATTGTTTACCTTCTATGAAAACCGCCTATGAAGACAAATTATTAAGCACTTAATCAAATCAAGACATAAAGATAAAATTGCTCATCAATAATTAAAAGGTTAATTTCCATCATGCGGTCTGAATATAAACACATGAGCCGGCTTTTTCCCTCGATATCTCATTCCACGAAACCATCGACTTTCTCGAGTATGCTTTCTTGTCATTACATGTTTTTTTTTTAAACTTCAAATATTTTCAAACAAATGTTATTGTATCAGATATTAAAAATGGATGTTTTAAATGGAATAAAAACAAGAGATGTTTGTAAAATACTTATGCCCCCTCCCCCAAATTGGATTTTTTCTAAGTCCAAAAGGGCATAACTCTGTCTAAAATGGTGCAATCCTACTCAAAACATTTCTTGACCTAGATATTCGGCTGAAAAATCTGTATACTAAATTTCATTTCAATATGTGCAACCTCTGCAAAGAAAATGAAAGGAAGCTGCAATTAAGTGGAATTTCTAAGTCCAAGGGGCATAACTCTAAAAAAAAAAAATGGTGAGATCGATCCCAAAACAGAACTTGACCTAGATATTTTGCTCATTTATCTGTATACCAAATTTCATTTCAATATGTGCAACCTCTGCGAAAAAAATGAACGGAAACTGCATATAATTGGAATTTTTATAAGTCCAAAGGGCATAACTCTGTCAAAAATGGTGTGATCGTACCCAAAACAGAACTTGACCTAGATATTTACCTGATAAACGAACGGAAACTAAATGAACCGACAGACCGACCGACGAACAGCAGCAAAGCAATATGCCCACACTTCTTCAAAGGGTGGGGGGCATAATAAAAATAAAGAAATAAATTGATTTTTTATTTAATGTCAAACATTTCAATGTTGAAATCAAATTAAACACCCGGTAATCTTTAGAAAATGTAAAAGTTTTGCAAAGATGCCATTTACAGATTTTAACTGAATGCGTTTCAACTTGAATCGAAAAAAACTGAACTGTGAAGCAGTTATATAAATGAATACCAAAAATCAAAGCGTTCTGCTATAAAATTAGGATGTATTTTCACTGCATGTGTACCAAGTAAAACGCCAAGAAGATAAGAATCTCTCAAGTAGAAAATCTTAAAGAGTTCGGGGTAAATGTAGCAGATATAAAACCTATATATATGACGTCTTCTTGTTAAATTCGTACCAGTCAGAATTCAGTCACCGGAATAAGTATGGAATACACATGCTGTTATTAAAAGCAACAAGAGAACACGCCACTGTTTTCAAATAAAACCCGGTTTTATGTTGTCAAATAAAAATAATAAAATAACACAGCAATGTCTTGACAGTCATTTTATCAACCTTACTGATTCGTTGTGAGAGCAGCAAGTATGTAAAATCCCTCATTAATCGAGTACCTTAAGTTCAGGACTAAGAAGATTAAATTTTCTTGGTGTGTTTAGAAAACTTATGAATGAAATTGATAGTCCGTTATACTTAGAAATTAAATCTAATAGAACACCAATATTAATCCAAGTAACATAATAATCTTCTCTTAGTGAAAACAAACCAAAGTTTAAAAGTGTATCGCATAAAGTATATGACCAATCCTATTTGTTTTGATATAAATAAAAATATTTCAGACCCTAACATATACGATGACTAACAGTTTTAACAGTTTGTCTTTTTTTGGTTGTAAATATTTGTAAAACTAATGTACGTTCAGTGCATGCAGAATTTATTTTTTAAGGTTTGTCTCGAAATTTTAGAAATACACAATCACATATAGAAAAACTAAAAAAATGTTGGTAAAGTGGTTTCGTTACTTTATACATTAAAATATTTTATGGGGGTTAAAGACCCAACTTTTTTACCGTACGGTTACCTGAGGAGGGGGAGTGGTCCAAGTAACAGTGGTGTTATTTACCTGGAGACCCCCAATACCCAAGATGTCAAAAATCTACATACACGTAGCATTACACAGGAAGTCTGTGTCTGGTATCAGGGTCAACATTCCGTGTTTCGTGTCTAAATTTGAGTGAAACTACTTGAAATAATTGAAATATTTCAATATAAAATTTATTTATAAATACTTTCAGCGATATCTAATGAAGAAAAAATATAAAGAAATATCGTTTTTATATTTAAAAAAAATGACAAATTAAAGAAAAGAACACAGAGTAAAACTACAAAGTAAACATATGTTTTTTAAATTAAACTTGTGTAAATATCAAAATTTAAAAATTATAAAATATTCCATTCATAGGTAGGCCTATCCGTCGTGTGAACATATACAATGTACCGTACCGCGATAGGAATATTGAGACTTTTGAAATACTGTAGAAGTACTTTTTTCCGGGTGGTATTAATTTACGCTATGTACGCAGTCACAAACTTTCCATGGAAATTTGTCCAAGCGTATTTAATATAAATGTAAAGCATATAGTGACAATCTAAAAAATCTGCGTAATTTTCTACCTGCGGAATAAACAGAAATTGAGATTCCGCAGAATTATGACCCCGTGGAAAAGAGTACGTCTACAGTATCTGAGGGTTTGAGAAATCGAGGTAAAAATACATAAAGAAAAAATGATTGGGACTTGATTTGAGATATCAAGGTTACATGTAAAATAAATAAAGAAAAGTCACTGGCATTTCAAAATCATGTCCGCATATCCATGGTAATCAAGATATCAGTGTTCATGATATTGAAGTTCTGCTGTATTTCAAATTTGTCCTTGGGAATTTTATTTGTCCCAATGCATTTTATATAATTTGTTTCCTCTTAAATTCTTTTTATTTGTCTACTCAGTATCTCAATTGTTTTTAAAATAAAATTTTACCAAGATTCTTTTTTTTAACCCCCGTGTATACAAGGCGGCTACATGAAAGTGTTTGACGCGTGACCAGGCAATCGTTTTCAAAGGACACAAACTCAGACTATCAGGTAGCACGGGTAGTTGGCCTGTCAATCAAATCAGAAGCTATTGTTTTTTTAATGATTGACAGGCGGTAAATTATTGATCTTGAATCAGGTAGATTTTGGGGGCGTTAACATAAAATTGGGTGTTTAATAATAAAATCAAATAATAATAATAAAAAAATTATTTGAAACCAAAATCTCTGAATGTTTATTGGTTACGGCATATGATTTATATTTAGATAAAAGTTTCTAGCACTTATATCTACAGGGGAAAATTATTATATTGTTTACATATAAAATTAAGTTTTTCACATTCAAATCTTGCACTACATAAACCTCCTAAAATTTAATGTTCTTTTAAAAAATACCTGTAAGAAGAAAAATAAAATACAGAAATTATTGCTCGGGGTAAGACATATCTTGTATTGATCTCCTTATACATCAAAACAGAAAAAAAATTAGTAAAAAAAATAAATATACGCATAACCCAATTACCCTGATAGACATATTTGCTTTCGTGTTCAAAAAGTGAAGATGAATGATGATGGAATCGCAAATTACGTAAACAGTTTGCTAGAGCACACAACCATATAAATCTTAAAGTCAAACCCAATTTACTCAAGCTGCTTTTTTATCTTGTAATTTTAAAGCCGATTTGAAAAATAAAAACTTTCCTTCAGTATTAAAAACCTGAAACATATAATGGTAATATATGCGTTTCAGGTGTACAATCAGTACTTAAGATCCTATTTATGTCTACTGCATATGACGGGCATCAGAAAGATATATATCAACACTTTAAATTTTCCTGTATCATTTTCAGACCGACTGTGGGCTAATTGCAGTCCAATCTCTTACAAGTATCTGAAATCAGAAACTCAGAGTGTAATTGGTTCATTATGACAGGGCAAAAATAGTAACAGTCCCTGATAAAAATTACTACGAGGAGTACGGCCTGACTCAAGATTGCAAGTACAATGTGGTACCTGCATTTGCTTTTTCCAGCACGCTAATTTGCACGTGTGGTTTAAATTTTTTTTAGTGATAATTGTTTTTGCATAGAACAAATAAGACCAATCTACATGCAATTATGCGTATCCCTCAGTCAATGAAAGACGTGTGTCTGCCTTAAACTGTAAACAAAAAGAGAGAGCCACTGTAACATTGTAGAGATGTCTGGCTTTTAACGTCAATAAAAATCTCATCCCTGGTAGATGGTATAAACATTATATAACATTTTGCTTTAATGGAGTTGAACGATGTAACAGCCTTTTCATATATTAGAGACCAAGAATCATTCTTTTTCAATTTACACTTTGGAAAAAAAGTGTAAAACACTGTGTACAATAGTAAATGCACTCAAAAATTCAAAATGAATTATATCTTTAGATCTATTTCAACTTCATATCTATTTCAAATTTATCAAAATTTTCAAATATACATGTAATTCAAATAGGTGTCTTGCATTTAAATTCTACACCTCATTTATTTTGATTTTAAGTACATTTGATTTTTTTTTTAAATTTGTGTCGAGTCACACGAAATTGCACCTGGTCAATCTATAACATTTTTCTCAAAGGAAATTCAGTTCTACAGAGGGTGTTTATTTGATATCTTAATCGAAAATAAAAATATGTTCAAAGCAAATGAAAATGTTTAATCGCAAACTACATGTACGGTGGTGAGGGGTAAATTGATAAAATCATTAAATTGTTAGCGATGAAATCGTAACCTTTGCGGTACAGTTTATCAGGTTATGAGCTGATTATATACAACACCAAAAAGGTTCAGCCTTTAATTAAAGCAGTAACGATATTGGCACTTTGTGAAGGTCAGTCCCGGTATTTAATTTTACATGTCAGGTTAACAGCCATTTATGTACAATAAAGAATCAGTCGTACAATGCGTACTTAGACAGTACGTCTGTACGATTTTATCTCCAAAGAGACGTGAATGACAACTTAACGTTTATTTCAAAGTCTTGTGAAAGTAGAACATTTTCTACTAAAATACAGGTCTAGTTTGTACAGAACTATGGCACGATCCGATACTCGGAATCAAGGTATAGTTCATAAAACACATAGGCATTCTGGCTGCAGTATCACCCCTCATTATCTGTATTTCATGAAGATGTGATCACAGAGTTTCTCTCAAAGGAATCTTACAGGGAATTACATCTTATGTATGAATATTATCTGACAATTAAATGATGCAAGAACTTTCATAACCATCGTCTATACCATTTCTTGTGTTGAATTGCTGTCTTATGAAGTCATCAAGTAAAGGCAATGGGGTAAAGATTTAAATAAATTATATACAGATGCACTGATAGATATACCTTTAAGATTTAATCTTTGTTCGTATTACACGGCGCAAAAAGACAAGAATTCTTGGAAACTCAGAGGTCAATTATTATGACTGAAAAATCAGAACTTTTGGTGTATCTCATGCAATAACAGAGATACATTCATGTACATGTAACCCTTTGACCAGATTGACAATTTTTAAGATTTCCGAATCTATAGAACACTTAAATTATGAAGATTTCCAAAGCTAGAGAGTAGCCTTACAAGAACTACAAGAGAAAACAAAACTAGTTACCTTACAAGAAAAGCGCACACTGACCCTGGCGGACGAGAGGTGGTCAAGTATGTACTCCAAAAACACACCAACTTTTGTTGTAAAACAGTTATCATGGCAACAACCTTCAATGTTATCAAAATCAATTCCACACCTTTTCAGATATTCTACACTTTGGATATCAAATGTCAATTGGTATGGACCATTCAATAAAGTTTTCCTGTCTTTTTCTTCGAAGATGACAATTTTTGAAGCACGACCGGATTTTAAAGCCAGGAAAGCAGATATCAGACCCACGGGGCCCCCACCTATAACGACAACTGTCACATGACAAAGGGTGCGTTTGATCCTTTCGTAGAAGGCCCTCCATCCCGTGAACAAAGCCAGAAACAGGACTGTGATCAGTATGTTTTGCTGAAGCTGGTAATCGTGCACGGATTCCATAGTAGAATTACAAGTCATACCTCAATATGAGCTGTTTAACATCATCTGTGTTTACAGGTAAGGGAAATCTTCTTAATAGGCCCAGGTAATAAGATATTATTGCATATGATTATGCACGTAAATGTCATCCTGTTAATTAAGAGCCTAGTAAGTTGATATTGAGTCTCCAAGAAAATAATACCTTATCAATAGGAATCAGCTGGTGATGCACGTAGAACCAATATTTGCGGTGTGTTCCGTTCTAACGCTTGGAGAGGGCAGTAAGTGGTGTTATCCCGCGGACTTCCAGGTGATCAATCAATGATTGTAAATTACACATTGGTCCACTAGGAATTCTGACCACTGCACATTCCTACCACACTTAAAATACAGGTCCGTCTTCCATAACACAGAACTCTGCTATTACACGACCAACCATTTAAATACACCTTGTTGCTTAAATAAACCACTTGTCGTGTGACTGGATTTTAACTAAATTGAATATTGACAGATTGTTTGTTTTTATCACTCTTTAATCTGTAAACCACTGGGAGATACAGGAATAAAATACCGAAGAGAGCGCTTCGATGGAGTTTAATTGACAATAATTACCATCACTGAGCTCTGTGTCACAGAAATTATAACCAACGTGTGTGTTAAGGAAGCACTTTTCCAGGAGAGATTGCCCTGTAACGCTGACTATCTTATCTATTGTTTTCTTCAATTGTTTCATCAGAAGACCCCGTTAATGAGGTACTTCTTGTTTACTAACATCAAACTTGTTGTTCATCAAGTTTGACGCACGACAATTAAACTTACTCTGGGTCACATATGGCGACATGCGTAGTCGTGTCGCATACCTTCATTAAATACACATTAATTATATTCATTTCGGCTTAATTTCTAACAAAAATCTTGTATTTTGTTATCTCTCCCCATTAATATAAAACATTAAATTTTATGTGTACAAACTTAACCTTCTCCAAACTGTTATTATTCTTGTAATCAAGAACAATAAAACACAGAGCACTACACGTACATATTGAATTGCGTTAAATTTTCAGTTCAGTAACCACTTCCTTAGATAAGTTGTAATTAAGTAGATTGGAAGTAAAAAGGATATCGTAAGATTGTATATACAATGTTGATATTCTTATATATTGTCAACCCCCAAACAATTAATGGTACAGACGCTGAATATATTAAATAAATGAATTAACAGGTACATGTATATCTGGCCAATAACTTCATTGAGATAGTACTTAGAGGAGATGAAGGTATGAACAGTGTTTAAATTAATGATGGTGATCAGAGTCAGGAGATTGGTTCCTGCTGAAATTAACATTGCTCGTTAATTTTATAGGCTTTATTTCTAGGCTTATATCAGATTAGAATGGTTGAATGGCCTCTTGCGGTCTGGTCCAATAGTCTTCGAATTTACACCGTTAACTTTGCATACTGTGTTTTTTTCTCTCTCTCTTTAAAACTGAATTAATGCTACATGGCAAAGCTCTCAAAATATTGCTGTTATTTTCCACGAACGTGTTGTCATCGAATTCATTTCTATCTCGGTTGTGTGATCTAGACTTTCTGAACGGTATTCAAATTCCGGAGGCCATTATGAGATTTGGATTGAATTTCTCTTGATGCAATGTTTCAATAACCGACCATATACATCGATACAAAGTCACAATTAAAGCAGAAAATCTGCTAAAACCTGAATCAGTGATTGATGTGGTAGTATACAGCGTGTTGAGATGTCAAAATCCTGATCCAGACGTTCTTTAATACTGACACTGCCACTAATATAAAATCCAATATAATAGACCAATACGGTAGGAAAAATGTCCAACAGCAAATCGAGAAATCCGACGATGGATACGGAATAACAAGGCATAGGCCACAAATCACCTCATGAAAAAAAGCTGGATCCATTAAGTTGGGAGACTTCCACGTGCCGAGACCTAATACACCGAAAGGATATTTATGAGGGTAGTTGAAGCTTCATAAAACTCGTTGACGCGATTTGATATGAAGTACGGCCATAATAAAAACTCCTTGTTAAAGCGTGATGAATGAGGGGAAGACATGCTTCAGAATGAATAAAAACTTTGATCTTGTTTAAAAACTTGTCTATTACGTTGACAACCAATACATGTAATCAACAAAGTGCATTATATTTTATACCTACACCAGCGTTGCTGGAGAAAGCCCCTTTTGCAAAGGATTGTCTTGACATTAAACAAACATAATTGGTTTATTGTTAACCTTTGTTATAAATATGTGCATGTCGTTGAAAGGATCACACATGTATTTTAGTGAACTATGTACTACATTCATAATAAAATTTTGATTTTTTTTTCATTAGATTTCTTTTTGTCCATTAAGTTTTTCTGTCGTCTGTCCGCATATCACACTTTATATCTTTAGAACTATAAGAGGTATGTATTTTTAACATAAATAGCTAAGTACTATGTGTTTTGTGAAATGCCAGGGTTACACATCTTTATGGAGATGATTTACAGCTTAAAAGACAGACTAAAATCTCCAGTATCTGGAGTATCGATGAATTACAAACATGTGAAAGTGAAAAATAAATTTCTAATAATTTAAATTTCATTTTAGTCCTTGGACTGGGGAAGCAAATTTATATTTTTAATTTTTTCACTTTGTATATTCCATCGGAGTATTTTGACCTAAGTATTGGGAGAGGCAAAGCATAAACATATTGAATACAATGTAACTGACCACTCTTGTTTTTATCTCTCAAAAGATGCTCTGCAAAAAAGGCGATACATGGAACCTGTAGTTGATATTAACCCCCCTCCCCCTCTCCATTTTTCTCTCACTCCGTGTATATCTATCTCCCTTTCTCAATCTCTTTCTCTCTTCATCTCTAGTTTTTATTTCCCCCTCTCCTTTTTAGACTCTCTCTCTCTCTCACTCTAGCCCTTTCTCTCTCCCTCTCTCGCTCTTTCTCAATCCAGTTAATTTCAGCCTTGACTACTTTCTTCATTAGACAAGTGTAAAATAATGAAAAGCTTACAGAATTTCTTCTCCCCTTCACCGAAATTGGCAAATTGATGACGATTTAGAGACAAATTTGCTCTGGAAAAATCAATTATTTCAACATATTAGACCACACAATTAACGCCTTGATAAAAAAGGAACCTGATGAGAGCACATTGATCAAAAGCCCCAAGACCTTTCTGGGTAATCATGAGATTTCCTCTAACGAGACTACTACTGTACCCGCTTTAATTAAAACAACTGATAAAAAAACTCCTATACTTATTTTTCACTTAATGTATCTGTTGTAGAGATGTGGTTGACTTAAATTTCACACGACATGACGTGTGTATAATAACATGTCATAATATCATAAAGGATCCTGTAAAATTGGACGCTACAGAAATGGTTCCACCGACAAAGAAATTAACAAACCGAAGGAAACACTAGAGAAGATGTCAAGATAATATGTGAAAAAAAGATGCAATTATTTCATGAAATTACAATAACTGTCGGGAACATTTTTGCGAAGAATGGTTCGTATATTGAGGAAAGCCACCAATAAATTCGATTAACTGGGTCGTCAAAGGTTCACTTTTAATCAAAATAAATCGCTTTGTACACATTGCATTAATTAAGTTACCCACTGAGGGCACCTGAATTATAAAAGCGGAGACTTCGAAAAAGAATTACTTATATATGATGTTATTTTGTTTCCTTTTTCGTGTATTGAACTGACAAGGAGCCTTCAAATCCTCTGATACAAAACAAGAGCCTTCTCAGAAAGAAGCAAAGAATATTGACAGCTATCATCCAGCATTAGTAGCAAGTATGTCAAATATCATCAGCATAAACGTCCAGTAAGATCACAGCCAATGGAGATTCCACCATGGACGTAGAAAATAGAATTTCAAAAGCCCCTGCCATCTTTGCCAACCTACGGAACATCTGGAAATCCTCAATTATCAGATCCAAAACCAAAATAAGGATATTTAAAACAAATGTCATCGGAGTCCTTCTCTATGGATCTGGGTCATGGAAGGTGACAAAGAACATCTCGCAAAAACTGGATTCCTTTCAAACAAGATGTCTCCGTAGAATACTCAAGATATTCTGACCAAACAAGGTCACCAATGAAGAACCGTATGAATGAACAAACACAGCTGCTATATCTCACCAGATTAAAGAAAGACGATGGAAATGGATTGGCCATGTGATGAGGATGAAACCATCTGAGATACCAAGGTTAGCCATAAGATGGACTACACCAGGAAAGAGAAACAGAGGGCGACCAAAGGAGACATGGCGACGGTCGGTTGAAAAGGAAATGAATGATCAGGGGTGGACTTGGGGCACTGTACAGACAATGGCAACAGACAGACAGAGATGGAGGTCCTCGGTGCAGGCCTTATGTGCTCAAAGCACGAAGAGGACTAAGTAAGTAAGTAAAAGTTTTAAATGGTTGGTGCTTGGACTTTCATGTTATACAGACAGGTTCTTTCTTAGGGTCACAGGTGCTTGGGGACAGGACCCCCCCTCCCGTGTTCCATACCCCAAGGATTCTTTGACTTTTTTTAATGAAATATTTTTCTATGATATATTTTCAAAGTATTACAACTGAAAAATCCAAAATTTAAGCTAAAACTAGCCCTTTATAAAAATTCACCCTCACTGATACTATAACAGAACAAAAATAGCGATGTATCAATTAATTAATAATCTCTGAAGATATTGAATTGAAACCTTTACTTCCAGTCGGTAAGTAGCTTTTACATAATTTTTGAGGATTTCTTACCGAGGGGTCGAAAATCGTATGTTGAAGTTGCCAACCTTGTTCTGTTATAGTATCAGTGAGGGTGAATTGGACGGTAGATTTTCCCCAAACTTAACATGTACGCTGAAGTTTCTGTAAGTTATATATGGCATAAAAATGAAGAGTTTCGTTATTGTAGTTTTCACACAATAAAACCCCAGTCGGCCCCCTTAAGATACACTATTCTACAATTTCATTGCCTTAGATTTATGCTATGTTTTATTAAAATAAAATGATATTTGCATGTACCCATCTCCTTATCTACAGGTACATAGAACATTATAGCAGCATTTACGCTTGTGTTTCGAGATTGATACTTTTTGACCCCCAATTGGGACCAAGGACCGATAAAATGTAAATTCGTAAATTCCGATATCCTTTACACCCCATGACAATAAGATGTGAGTGTGAAACAATGATGCCCCCATGTGGTAGCTTACGCAGGTTTGAAGTTTCTCTCGAAGGTTATAAGGTCAAACTTGTTGGTCTCCAAATGAGGAATATACCTGTGAAATATGAAAGCCCTCGTACTAGCAATTGAAAAGTTATGGTCAAGGTTTAAGGAGGCTAGGGGGTCAACAAATTATTGTTTTATTAACCACCAGATATAACTTAAGTTTTGGGATATGATAACTTAATCTGTCAACTATCATTTGGCAAAGAAAAATGTCATAAATTTTAGTTTTAAATTTGATCATGTTGTTATATCTTTATATGGAGCTCTTCTTCTAAAGGAGATCAAAATAATCTAAAAATGGCCACAACCACCCAGCTCCTTTAAGTCTTTTTTTTAGAAAGTGAGTCAAACCCTAAGGTCAGGGACAAATGTCAAATATTTTTACATCCACTAAAAGGTCTTGACAAATTGAATACACATGTGTTGTTTGAAAGCCATGGCAACAACTAATCAAAAGCTTTGACCAAAGTTAAAGTTCAGACATTTTGGGTAAAAGTGGGTCAAATTTCAAGGTCACAATCACGAAGCTAAATAAATTGGTACCCGAAGAAAGGTCTTGTCATAAGAAATATACCTGTGAAGTATGAAAGCCATAGCCCCACTAACTCAAAGTTATGGGCAAGGTTAAAATTCTTGAGGTCAAACAGATAAATAGACAAACAGGAAGACAGACGGACAGATAGGACAAAAACTATATATCCCGAACCTTCGATTAAAGGGGGAGGGGGCATGAAATATAACTTTCTAAAACAAGATATGTATATGAAACACTGATGCCCCTATATGGCTGTCTTTTACAAAGGTTTAAAGTCTCAAATGCAAGACAAAATCCATGCAAGGCCAAGGGATCAAAAATATTGTTACCGAAAGAAAGGACTTGTGTCAATGGATATACCTGTTAAATATGAAAGCCGAGGCACCAACTATTCAAAAGTTATAGTCAAGGTTAATGTTTAAAAGTGAGTCAAACTCCAAGGTCAAGATTAAAGGCTCAAAGTTAGTGGTTCGCATGGGAAAACCTTTTCAAACGAAATATACAAGCGAACTTTAAAAATAACAACCCGAAACTACTGTTTAAAAGTTATGATGGAGGTTAAAGTTTTTAAAAGTAGTTTAAAATCCAAAGTCAAGGTCAAAAGGTCAAAATTGTTGATTTTCAAAGGAAGGTCTTGTATCAAGGAAAATAGCCAAATCCCAAATGTTCAAAAGTTATGCCCAAGGTTAATATAAGGTAAATTTGTGTAAAATTTGGTCAAACTCTAAGGTAAAAGTCAAGATGTCAAATATGTTGGTACCCAAGGGAAGGTCTTGTCAAAAGGAACGCACATGTGAAAAATAAAAACCATAATTTAGCTCCAATCAATAAAAAGTTATGGAAATGTTTGAGTTTTTGCGGACATATAGACAGACGACGGACAGGGCAAACACTATATATCGTTACTCCCGAATATTTGATTACGGGAGCATAAAAATACATCTTCAATAGAAACAAACAAACTACTTTTTATGTACCGAATTTGTCTCCCGAATGAAAAAGAAAATTCGTAAAAACATTAGTACTATTGTACATACACCGGAGAATTTTAATCTTTGTAGTTTAAAATAACTTTTGGAACATTTTTTTGTACCTAAAACGTTATAATTACCACCTCTCCCTCCCCGTATGAAATTAAATCTCTAAAAACTAATTGCACATCTACAAGATACCAACAATCACATTCCAAAAGATTATATGTTTACTGCAAAAAGATTTCGAAAAACCAGGTTTCAGTAGAAAAAAGCCTTTTTTCAATTCGCAAATTGGGCCTCAAAATTTGACATGAAAACAATTAAATATTATTGCACATCTGCAGGACACTTGTATACGAATTGTATACCAGCTGCTACTGCAGTTCTATAAAAGACGATAATATGACAGGCGGATGATAGAACAATATATATTATATGCTGCATTGTTGAAAGAAAGATAACTCGAGATGCTATATCAACTTTGAAAATTTTAATCTGATATCATTTAGAGTAATCTTTCCTTGTTCAATGCAAATTTTGTTAATACGGTATATTAAAATGACAAAAAATACATCATTAATAAGAAAAAAAAATTAAAAATCAGACAAAATATTTCCGAATAATGCTATCCTGTATTATAGTATAAATGTTTTTTTTTATTAGTTTATCAATTATGATTAAAATTCTTATAAGAGTCCTTTGTTGTAACAATGTTGTAACGAAGTCTACTCTTACATGTGCATTTGCCTGACGGTATTTATGTTTGTATCCAATGTTTCGTTAACAACTTTTAAAACACTTCATCCAGGCAAAGAGAGTTATAATTTCATAAGTTTTATTCATATATATTACTAGTTTGCCTGCTAATATTTATATTGTATCCCCCCGTTATCGAAGATTCTGACGTATTTGCCCTGTCCGTCCGTCTGTTTGTCCGTTTGTCCGCAAAAAGCATGACCTTTGCCCTTACTTTTTGATTGGCTGGAGCTATGTCTTTCATATTTCACATGTGTATTCCTTGTAACAAGACCTTCCTTTGGGCACTAACATATTTGTTCTCTTGATCTTGGAGTATGACCCACTTTTGCAAAAATTTACCCAACGTTAACCTTGGCAATAACTTTCGAACAGACGGTGCTAGGGCTTTCATATTTTGCATGTTTATTCGTCATGACCTTTGACCCTTTGACTTTGATCTTGCAGTTTGATCCACTTTAAAATAAAAAACTTCACAATATCATATAGTTGATGCTAGGGTCTTTATAGTTTGCACGTGTGATTTTTATGAGAAGGCCTTTCCTTGTCACTTTAATTTCATTTGACCTTTTGACCCTGGAGTAACCTTAGACCTGCATTTGAAAAAAAGCTTCACCTTTGCAATAACTTTTGAACAGTTGTTGCTTGAGCTCTAATATTTCACTTGTGTATTTTTTATATATGACATGGCCTTCCCCGGGTACCTTTAAAATTGATCCTGTTGACCTTGCATTTGAGAAATTTTAACTTTTGCCAAAAGATGCCATATGGGGACATCAGTTTTTCAAGAACAAACCTTCAAAATGACCCTTGTAATCAATCATAATCATTTCAAACATACAAAGATATCAGTCGATATCAATAAATGTTCATAAGTTTCTGAAACAAGTTAATTTTATTCCGTGGTTGAACAGACCCTCATAAGCATTTTTTTTTTATTTCTTCTTTTCCTTGAGGCTGTATGCACGAAGCAATTATATGTCTGATATACGAGGGTTGTCCCATAAAATCGTGGACAAGGCGTTTTTCTCGAAAAGTAATGGGCGCACTAAGCTGAAAATTTCAGTAACTGTTTATTTATCATATTTAAGTGCATGGTAATATTTTTGATAAAATATAGGCAAAAATAAAGATTTTATTATGCTTGAATGTGCACGGGGTAGTGTCCTACGGCGCACGGTCAAAAAACCAAGGTTTTATTAAAGAATACACAAGTTTGAATTCAAAATAAAAGTTTTAAATACGTAAGATTTGGATTAAAATTATCCTCATTCAATTCCACAATCAATTTTGTAGTCTTTGTAAAAAATTTAAGGCATTTGGTTAATTTTTGGCAGTTTCTCCAGCATTCGAAATGGGAAAGTGGTAAACACAACACACGAAAAATGGCGACGTTTTATGACGTTACGGCGCACCAGAAAGCAGTTCAGTTTTAATTCGATGTTGTAATGGCACCTTTAGAGACTTAAAATGACCATAGAAGAATAAAAAAATTAAAAAATTTCACCATATCTTAAGTATACAAATGAAATAGGAGTTTTTTTAGCGAAGACTTTTTGATCGAGTCCCTGGGAAGAACAAAACATACGGACAAACTCCTTATTTCATAGCAAAAGACGCTGTCACAGTAGACCGCCGATATGAGATTTTCTATTAGTTGAATGGTGGTGAGAATATTGTCCAAAACTTACTAATAAATCTTCAGAAGATCGCATGAGGGTGCCAATTGGTTCTTCGACTGTTTATTGAGACGAAAGAATGTGTTTCAATGAAATTCCTAAATTTAAGTCGGACTCATCCAACTTCATTTTCAGCAAAGATAAAACGTGACGCTGTTTTAGACACTTTGACGTTATAATCCGTGCGCCGTAAGGTGATACAATACATGGCATAAAATATCATAATTTGTTTATTTATGCATATATTTACCTGAAATTTGCTGTGTATATTACTAAATTATGAACTAAATAATAGTGAAAATTTCAGAACGCAGTGATGTTTGTTTTTCATATTAGACAACTTGTCTACGATTTTACGGGACAACCCTCGTATATTACATATTGGGTAATATATGATAAAAATATTATTTACATATCAATTCAATTTTTACAACATACTGTACACATTCAATCAACAGAATTTCCCAAGAAAGATGATATTGAAGATGTAAAAATAAAATTTACTTTTTTTTGTCTGATAATCGCATACATTGTACTTCAAATAATATTTCAACATTTTTATCACTTATCCCAGTCTTTCTTTATTTTAAACTTCACGATACTGCCAAAAAATCAGCAAAATAGTATAGAAACCTTGCAAAGTTTGAACTAAGAAAATATATTGCCTATTTGGATTCCTAAATAACCCAAATTAATATTCTCAATATGCATTACGGACATAGAATGACAATCGGAAAAAAAAATCCGAGTTTTTTTCTACTTTTTCAAATGAATTGTGATTCCGTTGAATATGACCCCCATGGAAAAATTAAAGTACATTTACATCAAAACTAATAATAATTGCATTGAACACCATGTAGCATTTCGTCATTAAATAAGCATGATTATAACTATCAATAGTAAATGCGGCATTGATTGGGTGAAAAATGTGTTGATGATTTTGTCAACACTACTGATCAATGCCCGTAAAGTGAGGGGCTCTTTACGACACATCATGCACATTTGCATTACAATCGAAGTGGCATTAGTTAAATAGAAATACAGATTCTGAAAGGTCTTCGAAACTGAAGAGTTCTGTCATGCCAGGGGGTGCAATATGAAACAGGAAATGGACGGTCGTACGAGGCAGATAATACGAGCTGTTGATACATTAATTGGAAGAAAAGAAAACCTGAGCACGTGGAATTGAGCCTTTTAGTTTTGGGAAATGAGCAAGTTAAATAATGATCGCATTTGACTGTAAATTGCAATAAAAAGGAATGCAAACCTTTCTACTTTCTGACGGCGACAGGTACCTATTAGGATGCATTAGAGAAGGCAAAGCTTTCTGAATTAAGAAAGTTACTGTGGGTAAAACAATAATTTACTTTCAACTGGAAAATAAATAAATGCTATTTGTTTAAAAGGGGCATGGGCACAAACCTTAAAAGGATCTTTATGTACAATTTATGTAATATACAAGAAGCCCATGGACCTTAAAGGTCATCTGAGTATCATGAAACAACTTTCCAACAATTGGATTTGGTTTGGGTTTTAAACCAGAAGTCATATTGATAAAATCCACAATTTTGATGAGGCACCATTTTTCATTTTAACTAAACAGGCTTTAAGTTTGATTACTTTTATACTCAAAGTCAGAGTAGGGGAACAAAAAAACTCTTTTCCACACAATGCAGGATACGTAAAACCAAGCCGTTGTTTCTTGTGTAACTATTTCTGATTTAGATAATTAAAACCAAATCTCACAGAATGCTAAATGTTAAAGAAATGAAAATAAAGAAGACATACTCTCTATGTCTTATACGTGCATTGTTACAGTTAATAGGTAGAGCTTGCTTTATGTCCTTGGCTCCCTGCTGATTTCTAGACACTGGTCAACGCAAGCTACATGTGATATATCTCACATACCAAAGGCCTTTCGATAAAAGACTATGTTCCAAGTGAACTCGGGGGTATTCTATTCAGGTACAGTTTAATATGTAACAATAAATGTTAAATATGAAGAAATGATCGACTTTACTGAGAATTCTCTCATAATAGACACCTCGAGACGGGACACATCAGGGCAGTCAATAGAGGGCGCAGCTGAACAGGCCGCGGGGAAAAAATGAGATTCATTAAGCCTTGTTTTTTATCAAAGCGAAAACAAAGACTAGCCATCGGATTGATATTTTTTAGCATTGACAAATAAAAGAGACAGGAAAAGAATGTTATAGCAAAATGATCGTATTCCAATTAATCTGTTAACGAATGATGGAGATTAAATGATTCGGGAGATATCAAATGATAAAGTATATTTGTATTAAAGAAAGTGAAAGTGACTAGGAAATTGAAAAAAGAATTTATCACAGTAAATTAAAACCAGACAAAAATTTTGGTTTGATTAAAATAACGCGAAGAAATCTTCCTTCAAAATATTCATGATTGAAAATTACGATCTTTATTGGCTTGGCAACCAGGACAGGAAATAAGAGGCCTAAGGGCCTGAACGGTCACCTGAATATAATATAAGCGTAATCCTTGTGACAAGGCCTTTTTTCGATTACTAAATCTGACCTCTTGACCTTGATCTTGGAGTTTGACTCACCTTTACCAAAAAAATTTAACTTTTACTTTGGCCAAAACTTTCGAACAGTTCTTGCTAGGGATTTCCAATCTGATTAAAATCAGCTCTTTGTTACGCTATGAAATTCTGATGGTTGCTGTACACAGATTTCATACATCGCATGTGCAACCATTGTGACAAGACCTTTCAAAAGTATAAATAATTTTTACCTTGACCTTAGAGTTTGACCCACTTTTCAAAATATTTCAACTTGGGTATAACTTTTGAACAGTAAGCACTAGGGTTTTCATATTTCAGGTGCATTCATTGTGATAAGACCTCTGTTTGGATACCAACAATTCTGACCTTGACCTTGGATTTTGACTTGCATTTGAAAAACTTCGATCTTAGCCATAAGCTGCCATATGAGAACATCAGTGTTTCACAAACTCATCTTGTTTGATATCAGAAATTAAAATTATTGTTATCAATAATACTTTTATGATATCAGAAATTATTCAAATGGCGCCTCATATGTAACAGACCTTAAAGAAGATCGATCTATCTACTTGCCTGTACTTTCGCCATTTGTCACTATCACCTTGTTAAAACTTTATCACAGTACTGCTTGAGCACCATTATTAATCTTATCGCATTCCCTCTCACATTACCTCTCTCGGTCTTTAAAGAATATTTAATGCACAAAGATAAAGTATTTTTGTTTTATTTTCATTCATATATTATTTAACAGTTTAGCACTATAAAAGTACTTTTTTATTATACCTCATATAAATAAACACAAGTAAAACAGAATCTGATTGGCTGAGGCAGTCACGTGATCGTCGTGTTCGCCCTGCAACAAAACTTCGTGTTTCCCGCATTCGGTTCACCTCGGCTGACTACGCTATCTTACATCTAGATGTAATCAGCCGAGATGCACAGAACGTGTTTCACGTCGTGTTCCCAGATTGTGACGTCACAATGCGGCGAATGCGATGGTTAATACTGAATTCGATTTGATTAATTATGTCGATATAAAATTTTAAAATATAAATCGTTAGAAAAGTGTTTCCATGAGTGGGTAATGAATGTTACATATGTACTACACTGCAGTGTGTAAATCAGAATGACTTGTCACGAAGGTTATTTTTATGAAACGCTAGTGGTGTGACTTACACCTATTGGTATTTCATATTGTTCTCATCAAATGTTTATTTATTGGATTCTCTTTAGATTTTCTGCATTGTGCTTGATTCGGTATAATAAAATAATTATTGCATGATAGTGAGGGAGACATGAAGATTTCTTCGCCCATGAAGAATCATATTCCTCTCGGGCGTTGCCCTCGGGGAATATGATTTTTCATGGGCGAAGAAATCTTCATGTCGCCCTCACTATCATGCAATAATTGTATAGTATTATACGTTATAAAAATCCTTGTATAAATATCTTTTTAGAACTTTCAGATAGGTGAATATCAAAGGGGAATAACTTCTGTCAGTAGAATAAAATACAAAGGCGTCATAGATGATTTGAAATGATGATAATTTTTTTAAAGAATCTGCATATTAAACAAAGCTTTCGTTTCTGGGAGTTTCCGGAACTCGTAGGATAGCAAATCATTGATTAAGAATTGGATTTCGACGAAAACGCTTTTGACGGTCAACACATAGTCTGTCTCGTTTTTCAAATATGCCACAATGCAACAAGTTCTCACAGAATCTTGATAAACAGTCATATCAGTAGTTTGGTACCTCATTAACAGAGAAAGGTGAGCATGATATAGCTGTGTTTCTACAGGTTTTTGAGGACAAAAGCAGGTTGTTATTGCCATGTCTCTTAATGTTTTTTATTGAACATTTCAAATTTATTCAGCATAAGCACGAGATAAAGGAATAAACTTCATGAACTGTTTTTTTAGATTTACAAAATTTGAAAAGAAAAAAAAGAAGCTAGAAGTGATTTTTAAACACTAATTTCTCTGTATGGCAGCTCAAAGTCAAGGTTAAAGTTTTTCAATGAAGGTTAATGAAGGTCAATGAAGGTCAAACTGAAAGGTAGTGAGTCAAGAAAACGTTGGTGTTGAAAGAAGGTCTTGTCACAAGAAAAGAAATAACCCAGTTTAAAGCTTTAATAGAGTTCAACTCGTACGGAAGAAGAATATGAAATCCCAAACATCAAAAATTAAGAAATGATGAAGATTAAAGTTTTCTACTATAAGGCCAATGTCATAAGGTCAAAGATTTTAACCCCAAAGAAGTTTTCTCACAAGGAATACATAGGTTAATTTAAATAGAAATTAAGCTAAGGTTAACGTGTTATAATTTATAAAAATGTACTGATACATGTTATTAGCTCTAAAAATATGATGCAAGAAATATGTAGTGAAAATATTTCCGATTTCCAGGGTACAAATATTGGAATATCTATGAAATTTTAAAAACGGAGATAAATTTCATGTCTGATTCTACCCATTTATTCCAAGTTAAATGAATACTGTAGATCACTAAATTTTCGCGACATCTTATTTTCGCGAGATTGTCATAGACTCGTTGTAAGCGAAATATAATTTTCACGAATAGTTGTTGTTCCTCTATATAATCATAAGGAATACTTTTAAACGCGAGAATGTAATTTTGGCGAACGCATTGTCTCGCGTAATTACGCGAAAATAAAGTTCTCGCGAATGAAAAGTGATTTACATATCTATGAAATTTTAAAAACGAAGATAAATTTCACGTCTGATTCTACCCATTTATTCCAAGTTAAATGAATACTGCGTATATATATCCATATAATTCATAACACAACTATAACCAACAGTTATTTTGTAAGTATGTACTTTTTTTCCCAATTAAATCAGTGAATTAATCAAAAGAAAATTTTTTTCTTCTAATGAGGCAATGAAACTTGATAACTTTATATACTTAATCGTTACTCTGGACCATTTTAACTTTTTCGCAAAATGACTTAATTAATCCATTTGCATCTTGTCTATCGACAAACTTCATAGTGGCAGATGCCATGGACAAAATACCCAGCTTTAGCTGATAGTCTTCTAACTTCTGATCATATTGTTAAGTTAGCCCATTTTGATTCTTATGATGTCTGTTTGTTACAATGAAGCGCATTGAAGTGGTAAAATTTTCCGTTTGGATGAAACGTTCTGAGTCATGTTTTGAACGTCAATTACAACATAATGACACGCCCATATTTTTAGAAACGAGAAAGAAATATTTGTCGTAATGTATTAGGACATCCCATTCTTCGCGACAATCAATGAGTTACGCTGAAATGGAGCTTTAAAAAATTAGAAGAGAGAGTTAGAGACTCTCCGCTTCTGTAAAACACAAATTGCAAGGAATAATATATGTACATATTTTTGAACTTATCATGTCTATTGAAGTTACCACAACACATGTTTCGGTCGAACACGTGTTTACTCGGTATTTATTTAGACCATCAATTTCATTGGCTATTATATTTATGGAAGACCTGTTCTACGGGTATTCGAATAAACAAATCGACCGTTTTATCCATTCTAAAGAATAGGCGTGTCATAAGATGACAATAAACGTTCTAAAGATAGCTCAAAACGTTCCATTCGAACGGAAAATTTTACCACTTCAATGCGCTTCATTGTAACAACGACTCTTTATAGGTTTCTATAGGTCTGCATTTGTAAGTTTGAACATCAGTTTCATATCAAGAAAAGAGAGGAAATTATTTGTCAACATTTATTATTGATAGTAATTATAGTTTGTTAGCCATTTGGCGTCTGTTTACAGTCTATATTGAGCTGTCCTTCCTGTTAAATATACTAGTGCTCGTAAATTTCTAATTGTAGAAAATTGGAGTAAACTAAAAACAAATTCCATGTAAGCTCACATCGCCTGTCGTTAGTTCGTTCGCCTGCTTGTATTCCTATTCCTTCTTGTATGCACACTTAAAAAAAATTCTTCTTCAGAATCTCATGAACCCTGTTGTTACCAAGTTTGACACAAAGTAGCTGCAGAACTGGGCACAAAGCATCAATTGTGAAAAAGGGGTTTTGATTTTATACAATGATGGACCGCGCCATCTTTTGAAGTGTTCATACTTTTAAAAAGTAAAAACATGGTGACTTCATTTAACATATCTCTTAAACCACTGGTCAAAAAAGATAACCTTTAAATGAATCATAAGACTTTCTTTATAACTGTAGATTCATTTGCGATTTTTTCAAACACAGCTTCCAGGATGGGAATGGTAGCAATAGGGAATATATCGTTTTGCATAGGAGTTTATCGTATAGGGAAATAGTTTAAAATTTGATAACAGTTTAGCTTAAGGAAGTTTTAAATACGGCATTTTAAATAAAAGCTTCTTTTTTAGATTGATTGATTGATTGAACGAGGGTTGATCCGAAAGTAACGTCAGTGTCTATATCTTTTATATTTTTAATCAATTTTATCAAGGTTGTTACATTACTTTTGAATCAACCCTCATATATTGTTTAACGCCCCTCTCTAGATTTTTTTTTCATATGGAGGCCACCACTTAGCGGTTGAGAGCTACAGATTTTGTCCTATACTCGGCACTAAGAGCCATTGATCAGTGAGGGATCTTTTTCGTGCCAGCACATACTGCGACACGGGATTTCGTTTTGTACGGTCTCATCCGAAGGACCGATCTCCACGTGCCACAGTGGGATTCGAACCCGCGACGTAAGGATTGACTCCTTACTTCGCGTTTCTAGAGCAGATGCTCTAAGCACTGCGCCACGCGGGCGACCTTCTTTTTAAGAGGCTTGAAACAGCCCAAGCTAGTAGGATGCCATGTATTTTACACTTCTACAAAAAAGTAAATGTAAACTGCAGTATAGCTGAAGATGTCTTGAAAAATGATCAATATGGACGGTCTGAGAGCAGTCATCCTCATGTACTGTACACTCACAGGCACTTGTGTTTGTAATACTAATAGATTAAGTCTGTGAAAATTATACTATGGGTTAAAAATTATCACCGAAACAAGTGCCTGCCTGTACACCAGCAGTATCATCATGGTTAGGATACGGCCATCATAAGGGTTCAATTAAAAAAAAGAAATGAATTTGTGCAAGAGTAACAATACTTTTCAAGACTTCATGCTAGAATATGCAAGTAATCGTACTAGAAATAAAATTGGTAAACTTATGGAATCAAAGTTGATTGGCAATAATGGCAATAATAATATAAATATTTTAAATGTCAAATCGCGGCCCGTAAGCCTTATGTTTTATTCTGCCATTTACAATCCATCCCTTATTATTTTAATAAAGTTCAGCATGAGTATTTTAATAAAAATAATGGTTATTCATATTATACACTTGAAACATTGATGCTATCTCATTTAATAATGCACTGTACCATAAACTGGATCTTAGCTATGGCTATACAAACTCTATTGACAGTTCCTGAAAAGGATTATCCTCTGTACACATCTAACTGCAGGCTACCAAAAAAAATCCTTAACATTTTTTTTTTGAGCGAGAGGGAATGGTGGTTCAGATGCTATTTTTGAAGGTGCACATCCATAAAGTAACTTATTTTCTTTAGTGACCACATTGGAAGGGAGTGTGTTTGTCCCCTTCCCCTACTCCCAATTAACAAGAGTATGACAGGGCGCGCATTTGATATATAAAGCGTGAAGCAGGAAGGTCCGTGTTGAATAGAAATCGGATTTAGAAAAAATACATTTATTTGACGGTCAATGTAATATTTTCTTTCTTAATCTTTAATTGAAACATCACGTTCTCAGAATCCAGAAAGATATTCAGAGGTTGAGACTGTACATTACTCGTAGAAAAAGTAACAAATTGTGCAGGCCCTTGAGATGAAACCTGTTATCGAAAATATGCGAGATATTTAATTTACATTTGATTTATCTCCGCAAGACATCGAGGTAACAGAGTAAACTTTTTTTGTCTGATCGTCATATTTAATAAAATTATAGAATACTGTGCAAATAAAAGTGCACAATTATAGAGTCTTGCTAATTAAGGTATTATAAGAAGGGGATTAAGTACGCAATGGTTAAGAAATGTTGGAATAAAATTGAATAGGTTAAGGTTAATGTGAATATATATAACAAACAACAAAAGTTATATATTTGAAAGAAAATTAACCAATTTTAACTTTGGAACTGGTTACATCTTCCGGCTGTTTAAAAGGTGAACTGTTAGCAAATGCCATTACTATAGAAATGTTGGATGCAAAATGTAATTTTACAATCATAATGGTAAATCTCATTTTTAGGCGTTTAAATAATCAATAGTTTCTCGTATACATTAATAAAAACTGATATACTAGCACATTTTATCGACAATAAATTTGAATTTCTTTCAACCTAATCTTATCCGCATTACCAAAGTGCTTTGTCGAGTATTTCCATATAAGCCATCTCAGGGAATTGAAATGAATTTGTGATAACGAGGCAATGAAAATTGTTTTCTAGTGATTGACCATTATCTTATGTGTTATTGTCTCCAAGTAAATTGATTAACGCTATTTGCATTCTGTCCAGCTATGTTATGTATTATAAAAAGATATCGTGTGAGCACCATCGGCTTTCGACTGATCCTGTACGAACTTCTGGTTATACAAAGGCCAATGCGGTATTAAAAAGATAGGATGTCACCTTCTCTGTAGGAAAAGTTATATATCTGAAAATTATGAATCCTGATAGATGTTGCAATTAAATTGTTCCTTTGTTCATTCTCTCAAAAGACTTTTCTGATTGCATATGTTCAAATGTACTATCATATTTTACATGTAATATCACATATACCATACATAATGCAAGGGGCTATCCTAGAAAGAAATATATAGACTGGATTTTGATTTCTCTAAAGCGTTCCTTGCTCTGAAGTGTCTGTATACACATTTCTAAATTATGTGACTGCTCCAAAGGTTTGAGACGAGATTGTTCTTCAAATTACGGATTAATATTGATTCAAAACTATAAATCCCGAAAAATGCTAACAAAAAGTATCAATCTGATATGATTAAGAATTTAAGATGCTAATAAATTACTGTCGTTTTCATTATTTTCGTAAATCATTCTACACGTTTATTGACTTCTCCTGCTGACTGAAAATCAAGGTATCTTGGTATGTTCTGAAGAAACTAATACCTGTACATCATTACTGAAACATCCATAACCACTTTGTTCAATCCTTGGACTTAATAAATACCTCTATACAAAGATAATCATTATATTCAGGGACACGATTTTGTTTTCATGCGTTGTCTTATTCACCGATGTAGAAGGATCAGTCGTATTTTTAGCACTATTTGTTAAAATTAAATAGTTCATCAATTATAAATGAAAGCTTCTGATTTAAAAGTTACTTTGTAATCATGATTCATAATTGACTCATTAATGCATTAGAAATAAATATAATTCCTCCCACATATTTAGTTCTGTTCTGCACCGTGGCTTGTTTGAGAGTGCATTGAAATGCTAGGAAAAATGACTGTGATATATCAGTGTTTTAGGCTGTGTGTTAGTATACATGTAAAGAACGTTTATACTGGTTTAAATGAGATGATAATCGTTGAAGTTTTAATTTTAAAAGGTAAAAGAGGTAAGGACTTTAATCCTTTTTTGTCTCCATTGAAGGTTTTAACTGTGTAATAAATCAAGAGCTCCTTACCTTACATGAGAATTTGGTGATAGTATTTTTGTTAGACCGCCGTAGCATTGTCAGCATGTACTCAAGATAGATTCCAACTCTAGTGTAAAAACATCTATTGTCCCAGCAACCTTCCAAATTATCAAAGTCCACGCCAGCTTTCCGTAGAAATGAAACACTTCTCTTGTCTATGGCGATCTGATAGTCCTTCTTCAGATTTGAAATTTTATCATTGGCTTCGTAAATGGTCAGTTTTGAAACCCTCCCTGTTCTAAGGGCCAGCAGCGCTGCGGTCAGGCCGATGGGTCCAGCTCCCAGCACAACCACAGAGACTCGGGCCCTCTCGTGGCGGATCCGATCATAGAATGTCTTCACGGAGGCGAAGAGGATAACCACTACGGCAGTCATAATAACGTTTGGTTGAATCTGGGGATAGAAAGGCGGTGGAACCGTCTCATTGCAAATCATCTTAGACGGTTTATCAAGACCTGCACGTGTCCAGTTCAAATTCTGGTCAACAATGCCCGTTATGACGTCGTTACGTACCAAACGAGTTTGTATTATCAAAAACATCCAAAATATCATTTTCTTCACAACACATGTCATTTAGAATTTTTTTTACACCTTATTTGAAATGATTTGTAAAAGCTCTGCTCGACAAAAATCCCGAGATCAATGTTAACACGGAGGACTCAGAGAGGCTGATATTAAGGAAGCATGGCTCGGTATTGAGCGCATCGATTCACTTCAGGCCGTCTTCCTTTGAGTATATATATGATGATCTTTAACAGCCTGTAAAGGTAATGAAATATTATTGATATCGGCTCACTGTGGATTATTTTGGTTCTTTTTGAATATGTACCTGTAATAGTCTAATGGAATTGTCACGTGCTTTAATTTCTACCTTTTTTATATAAAAAAAACCCCGACAAGATGAGCAAGGAGTTAATTACTATGTATCGATAAGGTGTTAAGAACAACATATACGTGTACTTGGAGATCTGTTATCGATATCTTCATATACAGAAGGGCTTAATTCAGATGAAAATAATTGGAACATCACAATAACATGTATTTATAATGATGAATAACACAATCCCTTATATAATAAAAAAAAAAATCAACGTTCGTATATTAGTGAGATTTTTGTACTACTGGTTCATAAATCAACAATTAAGTAATTGAAAATGCTCGCAAAATTTCTCTGCGTTGAATTGAATTCACACAATAATGTATTTAACCAAAAGTATTCAATTCAACGCAGAGAAATTTTGTGAGCATTTTCAATTACTTAATTGTTGATTTATGAACCAGAGGAGGATCGGACTACCTTAAGCTAAATCGATGCAATGGCCAAGTATACGCTTAACTTCTAACGTACATGTAAATGTACCTTTTCCAATTGTGATTGTTGTACAAAAATCTCACTAATATACGTACGTTGATTTTTTTTTATTATAAGGAATTGTGGTATTCATCAAATATAATATATAATCGGTAAAAGCAAATAGATACATCAGATATGCCTTTTCTTATTGAATCAACAAATATATTCTAGGTCATAAAATTACAGGTATTCAGGTAGTCAGAAAATTGTTCGTGGCTTCTATCTCTTTCAATATATTGTGTAAAAAGCCTTTACTTCCATTGCAAGACATCACAGATCACTTTTAATTTCATATCGTGCTAATTAGCATTAAATTCTAAGAAAATCCTATTTCTCTAAAATTGTATTTATTTTTACTTTTTCAAGGTTCAAAACTTCAAATGTCAATTTTTAATTTATAAGACTCTTTATAAGATTTCAAAGAACCTTAAATCACATTTAGATGCATAGGTTAAGAATTATTAAATGAAAAGCTTTCAGTTTCAAGCTTCATGTTGAGACATTTTTAATTTAAAAACAAATAGCTATTTTGAGAGTTATCCTTCCTGGCTGGGGATCAATTATCCTTAATTCTAAATTTAAATACACAGTGCATTCAAAAAATGCATGCTTATATTTAGAACCCAAAACAAATTAGCAGTCTTGTCAAATATATCATTCTCATCTCTTTTTATATACACCGACAGAATGTCATACTTTCAGGACACAATCTCAATATGTAATACAATTTATAAAATATTACATACCAGTAATCAATCATATTTAAATATTTAAACTTTTTAACGATAAATTAAAAAAAATGAAAATTATCTTAATCAACATCATTTGTATTTTTAAGGTTAACTAGTCCAAGCACCAAGAAATATGATGTTCTAGATGTATAAAGGGAATAACGAAAAAGAGTGAGAAACAATTAATCAAAAAAAAAAAGCAAGCCCCAGGATCATTAAATATCTTAAGCTAAAGTCAAAATCTCCATTTTTAAAATAAAATGTTGTACAAGACAAGCAGGCCAAAATAAAAAAAAATTCAATATTGATACTCAGAAGTGTTGCTATCTGCAAATCTAAAAATGAATTCCTTAATTCATGAATATTTTATAGGCGATTGAAAATTTGGCCTAAGTCTAAGCTCGTTTCATGATCCTTGGGCCTGGCTACTGTTTTTAATATTTGGTTATACAAATGTGAAAGGCTACCATCGAACACGCGTGGAACACGGAACAAAACGAAAAACAACTGATAACACATTGTATAGAATTAACAACGACGAATGATTATAGCAATTTGTCGCACATCACAGTCAAATACTTTCATACAGTAATTCTATCCCTGATGAAATGGATTATTACAAGGTCATCTAGTATCTACAAACTGATGCTGAGACTTCGGGGTCAAAATGTGGTCTACATCACGCACCATTATAAGGCATCATTTGACAAGTTCTTAGCCTCACTGTATAGAGATTAATTAACTGAATCTGACCATTCACATAAAAAACAATCCAACTAGCCTATAAATTTTAACCTTTTAGTCTAGCCAATGAATTGTATGTTTTTGACCAGAAGAGAGTTACTTGTACAAAGTATGCAAATGCTAGAAACAATCTTTTTAACCACCTGTTCATGCTTGAAGAACTGGTTACAATTGACACTAACCTGTTATTATGGGGTGATAAAGATTTGCTCATACTAATATTTTTGCTGCTGTCCATAGATTTATTACTGAAACATGTCGATTTTAAATTGATTTGTAATTAACTTGCATCACTTGAAAATATTATGAATATTATATTTTGATGTAATATTTGCATGACATATTGTTATATTTATGGAGAGGAACTAGTAAGATGTAAGAACTTGTTTCCAATCCATTTGATTCGTTCAATAAAATATGTTCAAAACTTATGTACGAATGAAATGTATCTTACCAGTTCCTAATGAAAAATCACAATAATCCCAGCTTGTTTCGAGGCTGCATTCGTAAAAATAAACGTTTTGCTCAACTTGCGATATTCCTTTATGCCAAAAACAGACCTACAAAACGACCATTACAATCACATATGCATATATGTACATATGCCTACAACTCATACACAGGCGTACTATATATATATAGCTAGTCACCAGCGTGGTGAAGTCGTTAGAGCGATTGCTCAAGATTTCCGGAAAGGGTTTAATCACAGGCACCTGAAGTATGGATAATACCCCCCCCTTTTTTATAAATGAAAAAAAAATTGTAGGAGTGTATAATACCTCGAAAATATAAAATTTCCCTGCCAAACACATATATATGTCGTTATATGCAAGCAGATTGTACTTTTTCTCACGTTTAAAGAATGGCACTATTCGGTATTTTTAATATACCGAATAGTGCCATTCTTTAAACGTGAGAAAAAGTACAATCTGCTTGCATATAACGACATATAGATGTGTTTGGCAGGGAAATTTTATATTTTCGAGGTATTATACACTCCTACAATTTTTTTTTCATTTATAAAAGGGGGGGGGGTATTATCCATACTTCAGGTGCCTGTGGTTTAATCTTTACGTCTCTGGTTCGAATCCCAATGCGATCCTTAAGGAAAAAAATGTTGAAACCCAAATCCCGTGTTGCACTAGCTAGACATTGGTACGGAAAAGAACCCTCACTGCTTAACAGTCCAGAGTACCGAGTATAGCTATAGCCTACACCATTGGTCTATGCATGTACATTGGACTACCGCAATAAATGCTATTTACACTTTAAATATATTATAATATATATGGATTACCACACGATTACATTCAACTTATATAGGTATACTATAAAACTATTACACGCTGTACAGAACTATCACACAGTACCATCAATTTTATATTTAAAAGTTTTAGTCCAAAGTTTATGACACAGGACTTTGTTGGCGGTAAAAATATGATTTCTAAATATCTTCAAACGAATCTTATAAATCTTAAGATGTCCAGAAAATCAATAAGAAAGATAGGTTTACTACCATTTTTTCTTGAGATGAATTCATAAGACAGAGAAATAAAATCTATACCTAGTAAGAGTCTGTCATGTGCTAATTTCCACTTTTGTTCCCGGCCACCGTGATATGCATAATCATTAGATAGAAGCCATTCTTCACCACATCAAGCGCCGGGATAAGGCATCAATTTATAGCCTCGTTAAATCTTTTCTAAGGATTGCAGACTTCACATTATAATGAATTCTCGAAAGAATGCCTGTCAAACAAAAAATGCAGATAAATATACAATTCTAAAAAGTAAACAAAGAAGGAGAACAGAAATGCTTGCTTTCTTTGTATATTTTACAATATGCAGGTGTGCTTTGTCTACAGACGAAGCTTGCGTCTTATAACCCTCAATAAGTCCGATAAGCCATTGTCTGGAATTGCTATTATAGTCGTTTATCGATAACTTTCCTACAATCATTTTAGAAAGCAGATTCAAAGAATTTGCCACCAAAGAAAATCGCATGGGTTTATTATTTCTTCTATAATCAATAATGCTTTTGTATACTTAAAGATATTTTTAAAAAATCAAACTGAAAGATCTTCGTCATTGAAAAGATTTATTACAAGTCTATACAGATATGGAAACGTAATTGAATCTAAATCAATCAACTGCTCAGTAACAGAGAGAGAGAGAGAGAGAGAGAGAGAGAGAGAGATAGAGTTGCCTATCAAAGAATTTGAATTTGACTCTAGTCATGAATCTTTAGAAATATTTGGGACCCTGCTCTTGGAGAATATCCCTATACATGGAGTAATAATTTTATCCCTCTGTCGGATGTCCATTCCATTGACCCAATCTGATTCACCCTCAGAATGCCCTTGCAAAAGATTGTGTCGTAACATTACATCTATTTCCTGGATGAAAGGACAAGGTCAGTTACTTTGAACAGATTAAACAATGCTATGACAAACTATCCCTAGACACAAGCAGTGTCGATCCTTCTCTTTAAAGACCCTCTGATAGATTTCCAGTTCTAGCATGTTTTAAAAACCATATTTGGCCATGTTCAGTTTATATACTTCACACATAGAGTAGTGACCTTAAACCAAGTTTTTCAAGTCAATATTCAAGGTCATATCAAAGCTCTATGTTAAAAAGATCTTATCATGTCTTATTGCGAGCATTTTAAAAATTTGAACTGAAGAGCTCTCTGCCTATAAAAGAAGAGTGCAATATAATAACCTTTACAGACCTCTGGTGTAAAAAGGTCAAAAGTGCAACCTTTGTGTAAAATCCTCGAGTAGAATATATATACATTTCTGGTCCAGGATCATTGTTAAAAAGGATAAAACTTTAAATCGATTAGATTACTGAAACCTTCTAATTTGCAAGTTCTAAAAACTGTAAGCCTTATAAAAGGCAGAAACGCTTTCTCAGTCAAAAATTTCTTACGCTGCTTTATGCATGTATCTCACAATTTCATCAAATTTTGAAAAGTATACAAATTGATTTAATATCTATTACATAAATAATTTTCAATTTAAAAAATGCCACAGTCTTCATACTCTACACAACCAAGAAAAGGTGGCTTCACACTTTTTCAACTATAGGCAACATGAGAGAGAGAGAGAGAGAGAGAGAGAGAGAGAGAGAGCTTACAATGTACCACTGTATATATTCCTTAGTCCCACTTTCTCTAATAATTTCTAAGGAATGATAATCCATTTGAATAATCTCATGTAACAGCCGTAAAATGAAGTTAGAAAGGCACACTCCCAAACAGTGTAAGATTAATGTATGGGTTGTATGTTCATGTCCATAGTATATGAATGACTTGGACGATATTTACCTATTTCTGAAGTGGAAACAATATCACTACAGAGTAAGAGGGTAACATGCAGGAAATGCTCTCTTGTACACGCCGAGTCCAGACAGGAAACTAGAGTTATACTTAGATACCTTAAAAACAGGTCCTGTGTGAATGCTTCCTTATGAGGAGGAGAGTAAACTTTAATCTAAATTTCATTTAGATTTAACTTTCATTGATTAACCAAAGGGGCAGCGTGCTATACTAAAGGTAAAAAAAAAGGTAGCAAGTGAGATCAAAATGCATCTAGCTATACTGTATAGTTGTCCCTTGGATAAATATTCCATAAAGTCATTGACGACCCAAGAAACAAGAGGCCCATGGGCCATATCGCTCACCTGAGAAGCTTTGACTATTCTGTTCTTTACCAGATTTCCTCCTTGTAATACATTCATATGCATCCCTACCCTACCCCACTGATCATAATTTAGACATTTTGAAATCTATACTACCCAAAGTTCCTTCCATGTACACATAAGTTTCAGCTTTTCTGGCCCAGTGGTTCTTGCAAAAAAGATTTTCAAAGATTTTTCCTGTATACAATGTATTTCTATGTAAAACTTTGATTCACCATAGTGGCCCTCCCCTTCCCCTGGGGGTCATGATTTGAACAATTTACAATCTACACTACCCCAGGATGCTTCCACATAAGTTTCAGCTTTTCTGGCCCAGTGGTTCTTGAGAAGAAGATTTTTTAATGACCCCACCCTATTTTTCTCTTTTCTTGAGTATCTCCCCTTTTGATGGGACTTGGCCCTTTTTCTTTAAAAATTTAAATTCCCCTTCACCCAAGGATGCTTTGTACCATGTTTGGTCAAATTTGGCTTTGTGGTTCTTGAGAAGAAGTCGAAAATATGAAAAGTTGACAGACGGACGGACAGCTAGAAAGACGGACAGAAGGAGGACGGACAAAATGTGATCAGAAAAGCTCACTTGAGCCTTCGGCTCAGGTGAGCTAAAAACGCATGGGCGAAGATACTTGACTAGCTTCAACGATTCAAAGCTTTGCAGCAGCAAGAGTTCCATTACTTTCTGTATTTATGTTATCTTCGGATTGGTGGTCATCCTGATAACTTCATAAATTAGATATCTCCTTATATTTGGGATTTTAAAACTTCTTAATTAAAATCAATATCATAATGGTATACTCCTTTTATAACTCCCTAGATCATTTCCGGTGTAACGTTGAATATTGACCCCATTGAAAATTGACCCGGGGTTCATTTTTCAACGTTGAATATTGAACCAGGGGTGTTTTATTAACGTTGAAAATTGAGACCAAAAGTCGTTGAATTTATACCCGGGGTCATTTTTCAACAGCTTGATATTTTTTTCTTATCCCCGATGACTTCAACGAGTTGAAAGTAGACCCTGTTGAATATTGACCCCACCTCAGAGTTTGAACTGTTTTTGAACTTGGAAGTTGTTTTACGTGATGTATCAGTATCTGTATATTCATATTTCGGTTTCAATTTTTTCCCTTTTCACAAAATAAACCTATCATCCCGTGTATATATGTACATTTTGATACACGATTTCAGTTATATTCAAGCATGACAACTTTATTTTTGACAATATTTTCTAAAATCCACATCCATAAATAATTACATGTACAAAACCATGAAAAGGGCATAAAACAAAAATCCTGGAAATCTGGTGTCTAGAAAGTGAGCCGTATATAATATTAAAGTGATCAGGTGGGCAGAACATCCCATCTTGTCAAATTAACAAAATTAAAAGCCCAAAAATTAGAATGAAACACATCGGTCAAAATGAATCCAATGTTAGGTTATGTTTGTGAAAAGATCAATATAGCGACCATAACATGTAAGTAATGCTGACTTTAAATAAGGTTGGTGAAATCCTTGTAACAAACTTATCTGTCAGTAGCCTGCCTCGGCCGAAAAATCGATCGTTTTCGGAGCATAACCTTGAGAATAAGAACTAAAGTTAGAATCTGGGATGGACTAGAAGCTGCACTTCCCACCATCTTTGATATCAACAATTAATAAAAAACGCCGTCCCTGCAACTTCTTTTTATCTAAACAACTAAAATTCCTTTTCAAAGAGAGAGAGAGAGAGAGAGAGAGAGAGAGAGAGAGAGAGATTCCAAAGTTTTTCTCGGAGGCGGGGTTATGGTGTCAAAACCCTCTGAAAAATTGTGACCAAAAAACATAAACGAAATGAATAACCAAACAAGCAAACAAAAAATGGAAAGGGAAACTAGCCATTGTTGAAAACCAAATCATGTTTCTCTAATTGGATGGAAGGGCCGCTTCAAAAAATCCTCACAAACTATCCTGTGTTTCCCCGATTCGGGGATGGGGGTGGGGGGTGTTCAATGTTTTATTTTGGCTACTGTATTACAAATATTAAATAACGCTGAAAGTTAGAGTTGTGTATCTAAGGAAAACATTTTTTGATTAAAAGAACTACAAAAATGAAGAAAACAGCCCAGTCACAAATACAAAAAGAAAAAAAACAAACAAACAAACAAAAAAAAACAACAAAAAAAACAAACAAACAAACAAACACATTCTTTAAATATATATGGTACTAATCCCAAAAAGGGGAGATTACCCCTCTTTACGTCCTCTACTTAACAAAATGAATATGTATTGATTGTGAGGTTCGTTCTTGAACTGTTTGATTAACAATGCGAAAAAGATCACTAAACCTTTTATTTTGAAAAAATCCGTTTTTCAAGTTGGACATTATAAGTTATTAATGTTGTGCATAACTAAATAAGCACGTGCATCATGCGTTAAACTCTCACCATTTTCCAAATAATAATACATGTAGTAGGAATTTTAAAATTAAAATAAATGAAGTGTTTTTAAAAAAAAAAAAAAAAAAACAAATTCATGAACTAAATTGTATATTGTTTAACTATGTTTACTAATATTCTGGATTTGCATATACAAATGTACTTCTTTTTAAATAAATGTTACACGAAATATTGCAATATTAAGCTACATGAAACTTTGAAATCTGTGATAGTTTTTTTAAATATTTCATTCCAAGACAATTACATTACATGGTGTCGGAAGCAAATTGAAAGTGCGGGGGGAGGGGCTATTTGAAAAAGAAAGAAAAATTCAAATCTGAAAAAAAATTGAGAAGAAAAAAAAAATTCCATTGTCGAAACTAGTAGTCCAAACCCGAAAATCCTCTAAGGGGGGGGTTGTATGGGGGTTGGATCCAATATCTTTTTTTTAAAAACACTACCACTTACTCTTCTTTTTTACTACACTGTAACGTGCCTGTTGGAAGCAGGGGGGAAACTAACCCATTTTCACATTGTTCAATATGATGTCTATCTTTGCAAAAAAGGGGTGAGCATCCCTACCCCCTCCCCCCTCCCCCGTTACCAACGCCTATGAAAACCAAGTCATAAATATGTGTTTTTATGCTGTTGAATTTTGAACCGGTTTCATGATCAAAATTCCACGACCCGGCTCAGTTTTCAACGGACTAGGGTCTAAATTCAACACCTTTGGTATTACTATTCAACGTTGAAAATTGACCCTCGGGTCAATTTTCAACCCGGGTCAAAATTCAACGTTACACCTGCATTGAAAAGCACACAAATACCCGAAAATCTACTCGCATCAGAAGATAAAAAGAAAGACAACTCGTTTGTTTGTTGTGTCCATTCACTATAAATTTTTAAAAATAAAATTTCTTGAAAAATATAAAATAATAAAACGTTATTTTTAGTGTTCTTCATCCTAAAGGTATAATGCAGAATGATCACAAAAACACATCATTTACACAATTAGCTGCAGATCTGTAGGTCGCTAGTCTGAAAAGACCAGTGAAAAAAGAATTAATTGCACACAAAAAAGTGCACTATTTCTCGATATTTTTCTATACTATTTATATATGCTGCCATTTCAAAATTTTACGTACTGTACTTTCCTAGCATATTCTTTTACCACTTCCACAACAAAACATTTCCCATCGAAAATTTCGTCCATCAATAAATACTGCCATATTAGGTGCATGGCAGGAGAATTTGGTCCATTGCGCTTCGTGCATAACTTGTTCATGCATGCAGTTTTGTTGTGGAAGTAGTCGAAGAATATGCTTGAAAGGTGTTTAAAATATTTTGAAAAGAACAAAGTGTGGCATTGGCAGTAATATGCCGCAAAAATGTCAGTATTTTTAAGAACTTTTCTATTTCGTCTTTTGATGTTGAGCATTGGAGTAAGTAAAATGCAAACTTAATTCCACAGGTAAAAAAATGACGTAATTTTTCATTATGAGGTAACCAATACGCGCTAATCATGGAATGTTAGCCAAAATTCGTTGAAAAATGGTTTAAAATAGGCGATCTTTCCTAAAATTAGACCCTTGCGCATGCAACAACCAATTTTATATTCTAGGCTTTTTAGAATGGAAAAGGTCTGAAACGCGGCATTTTTTGGCCAATACCGTACTTTGTTCTTTACAGTGAAAAATCAATGCGATGGGTAGCATTGTATCGTTTCAGAAACCCTTGGCTAGCGAAGGTGGCTCTCTGGTTGTCCATCCTATATTTTCAGACCAGCGAGTTACAGATCTGCAACTATTATACAATGCCTAAAATATACTTCTTTAAAAAATGTCTTCTTTTAATATTGAACTAAAAGAAATCTTTATCAAATATATAGGATTGACCATAAATATTGTTCATTTACAAGAATAACGTATACCAGACATATTTTAAGTTTACAAGAATAATGTATTAGACTTACGTGTCGTAGTGTATTCCTCTCACGACTGCTTCAGTGGAATTTTAAAATAAAGCACCGGTAAACAGACAATTGATATTTCACATATCAGGAAATATGGTCTTGGAATAAGATCGATTGTAATTAATTTGGTCGGCAGTTTTATCTGAACTATAGCTCTGCCTTTTCCATATTCGCTCTGATAAAAGCATGAGATTACAAATTTTATGATAGTAACTTATATAATGTTGCTAATTGGATGCTTGGGCATTATTTCTGTGTCCCGGAAATTAAAATTGAAGTGCTCTCTGGCAATATAATTTCTAATTTTCGGACACCTGCGTTATTCGGCAACACCAATAAAAAGTGGAAACCGGCCACTCGTTGACACCCACTATATTGGGTAAGAGCTATACTTGGCTGGATACTATGTTAAAAATCACTATAATTTATAAACGTGGGATGTTTGAATTCAATTTTCCACTACATCACCTATTTAACTTTGCGATAGGACAAACAGGGTGCAGTCGTTATCAACGCAGGCACTTTAATATAATATGTCACTCCTGAATCGATATAAACTTAAACAACTTTTTTAATGCTTCAGCTTAAATTCTGAATAAATACCTAGTATTTTGCTTTTTATAGTGTCACGGGGATGGGGGGGTGTTATAGTTAATTCAGCGGATACAATTTATTCTCCCTCTTTAATGTGATGAGTCAAAATTATAAAATACATGACGTATATTTAAACGATTTTTGAAATTGTTCATATTTATAAAGATATTCAACACTTTAATCTTAATGATGCTGGACCAAAATTTTAAACAAAATGATTTTTGTACTCCGAACTTTTTGAAATCAGGCTTTTGAATTAATATCCACCTCTTACAGTTTTCTTCAGGGCCAAGGTTGATTAAAAAAAATTAAAGAAACTTATTTTAGAAAAATTACCTTCAGAGTCTTCTTATAAAATATTTTTCGAAGGTTATCGCCACTCCACTGAAAACGCATCAAAACGTCATAGATGACGTCATAGAATTGTTCTTTTCCTATCCAAAGAAGGGTGTGGGTGGGTTCAGTCCCACAACCTCAATCCGTAGGAGGAAGCTGTGCACAACATAAAATATAACACAATTTTACATGATATTTTTTTATACAACAACAAATAATTTCGAATTCTGTATGAAAATAACAATTGCTTTCTTTACTATAAATTTTAAATTATAATTATAAAAGTGACGCAGGTCCTATGTATTCAAAAAATAAACTTATTTTGTGAACTTTACGTTTCATATAATTGTAGATTTATGAAACAGAATTTATCTTTTAAAGACCGCGGCTTTAACTTTTTTTAAATATACATATAGTCAGGGCTATTCATTTTATATAGCATAGACCTAGAGAAGTAGACAAGCTTACGCATGTACGCCTACAATTCCTCTAAAGAGAATGATCGGTGTAAAGAAAGAAATAGTTCAGAATGAAGTCATGAAATTTATTCTCGTCAATCTTCTCACCATCTTCGCTAGCCAAGGGTTTCCGATCCGAAATCTACTCTATAACGTTGTAGAGTAGAGTTCGGATCGAAAACCCTTGGCTAGCGAAGATGTCTTCACACTGACTGATTAACCTAAATTATGTATCAAGATTGCACAGAATTTATTTATAGCGTACATGTGTCTCATCAATAAAATATCTCTACTAAAGTAAAGAGATTACAGGCCGCAACAAAAGTGCGTACCCCCCACCCCCCGCGCAATAGTAAAATGTTTAATCTTGTTAACTCAAAAATCATATTTCAAAAGGGAGAGGACCTCTCTTTTACTTTTGGTACATTTTTTTTCACTATTGCTGGATATATTGCACAAAAACTTTATTACCGGCACCTACAACTCTCTTTTACTTTTGGTACATTTTTTTCACTATTGCTGGATATATTGCAAGAACTTTATTACCGGCACCTACAAGTTCACACATGACATGGGAAGGGGTGGTGGGGGTGGGTGGGTTTCTAATTGACAACACTCAGAACCCTCCCTCTTCTGCACTCTGTATGACTTAGAACATCAAAGAAATACTTCATTATCAGAGTACTTGTTTATTCGTCTATTAACTTAACAATGGATTTAGAAGACTACGTTGGGTCCCTGACAAGTTGTAGTCTATGATCAAATTTTTCCGGAAATCTCAGATTTGTCGAACGACTCGAAATTTAGCGTCATTACAATAAATCCTGTTCTTTTTTCAACACCGCCTGACTTGAAAAGATTTTAACTTTAGGTATGAGATGATGTTTATATTGTTAATTTGTTATATGTTTACCAATTTACAATGTTGACACAAAGCTCGCCCTTTACTTTTACTATATTTTGAATATTGAATTATTGATACCAATTTACTGGAGACATAAGTTGTCCAGAAAAGGTCCAGCACAATATCTTTCAACGGGTCCGGCACAATCTCTTGAAAATTGAATTGAATAGATTAAGCTATATGGTTTGATTTAGCTACATAGCTTTATAAAGCTAGTCAGAATAGCTTGATTAAGCTATTTCATCACACCTTTTTTCTCAGATGTGTTATTTTTCCAGCATGTACCAAAAAAAACTTTTTTAGAAAAATGTGATAAAAAAGGTAAATCAAGCTATTTTGAACAGCTTAAAAGTTGTATACATGTAACTAAATCAAGAAATATAGCATAATCAAGGGATTGTGTCAGGCCTGTGTAATATATGTCATTTTTTCTTTGTTTTCCTAAAACAGTTTTTACCATGAAAATGTTTATTTAGTCTTAGCCTTTCCTTATGAAAGGAAAAAAAAATGTATACAATTTTTTATTTTTTTATTTTAGGACATGGCATTGAATAGAATTGATATCAACTCTGTTCTTAATCTTATGGACATTTTGGTGAAGCCAGGGTTTAAACCTGCTAGAAAAATTGATAAAGGTAAACAAGGCAAATATACATTGTCTGTAATTTTGTCTGTATATGTTAAATATTCATTAATTTGGAATAACTGTATATCACAAAATTATCACAATACCTTATTTTGAGAAAAAGATACTTACTCTTTATTAGCAAAATAAAATTTCACGAATTGAAACTACTGGTGTATATTATGTTAAGGCCAACAATAAAAATGATTTGTTTGATGTACTCAGACCAACCCATGAAAATTTCCCTTGCCTAATCATTTTTAGCACTTTGAATTTTTAGTTTTTTTTATATAATTATGTTCATAAGAAATTGACATCGCTTCATTTGAGAGCTAAGATATATAATTTCTTGATGATGCTTTTAGATTGAAAATTTTCAAAGTAATGAATATTAAATATGTCTAACTATCCAGTATGTATTTAAAACATCAATACCGTTTATACTTGCCTATAAGTCGGTCCGCCTATAAGTCTGTTGTATTTTTTGACGTTATTTTGGTGGGATTTGCTATTGACCAGCTTATAAGTCGGTACAATTTTTTGCCAAAATCTGGTGACAATTTTAAGTAAATCTATTGATGTTTTAACCTGGTTTCAATTAATACTTTTCGAAATGACCCTGATATTTAATCTTAAATTATTAAACAAAAAGGCAATGCTCACTTAAAATACAAATAAAATTATTAAAATATATATAATCTCAAAATACATAAATTTTTTTCATATATCCAGACATTTTCTTTGATAATCGTTGGAAATGCACATAAGATGCTACTTTTTAGCCTCCAGAAAAATACCAATCTCTTTATGACTCGCCTATATGTCGGACATAGAGTTTTAAACCAATATTCAACACCCAAAATACCGACTTATATTAAAGCGAGTATATAAGGTAAATTTCTGAATCTGTGGGTTTTTATGACAGTTATCAAATTTATCAATAATGTTAATCAAAAAATAAAATTCCTACCAAACTACCCACCTTAAAAAATGTGGGTTGGAGTACATCAAGCAGAAATATTTTAAGTGATGGCCTAAGGAATACAAATATACATGAGAGTAATATTTTCACAAGCATGTCATCACATGATCAAATTAAGTGAAAATAAAGATCCTGCAAATATAAAGTGATTTACAGTATATGACAGTTATTGAAAGTAAATGAAAGTACAATGTCCATAAATGAATATTTTTTATACATGCATATATTTTTTAATTTTAAAAGTACTGGTAGGTTATATAAACATACTTTGTAAAACTGTTTACATTTTTGATGAAAAAGTACCTAACAAACATTTATTTGTCTATAGATTTTTCCTTAAATTTGAAAGTATGCAGTTATTGAATTATCATATTTTGATACTACCTTTTCTTTAAAAAAAATTATGAACAAGATGAATTTGTGAAACACTATGCAAACGGCGGCACAAAGTTAAAAAAAATATTTTTAGCATATAGGTCAATGTCAAGGTCACAAGGTCATTGACCTTTGAATCTTTTGAAAGTCCTTGATTAGTGGAGTATACATACCAAATATGAAGTCCCTATCTCTCATGTTTCAAAGGTTATGGATAAGGTTAAAAAAAAATATTTTTAGCATATAGGTCACAGTCAAGGTCACAAGGTCAATGACCTTGGTGTCATTTGAAAGAACTTAATTGATGGAGTATGCATACTAAATATGAAGTCTCTATCTTTTATGGTTCAAAAGTTACAACGAAGGTTAAAGTTTGCAGGCAAAAGGTATTTTTAGCATATAGGTCACAGTCAAGGTCACAAGGTCATTGACGTTGATGTTATTTGAATGAGCTTCATTAGTGGAGTTACACTGGAGTATGCATACCAAATATGAAGCATCTGTCTTTCATGGTTCAAAAGTTATGGCGAAGGTTAAAGTTTGCAAGTTTGTAAGATTTTAAGTTATATATATTCTGTGATTTAATGCTTGATTTTCTTTTAAAAGATGCAGAAATAGAAAACATGCATTCCATATTGAATGCAGCCTTAAAAAATAGTCTGGATGCATTTTGGAAAACACTGGAAGAAAAGAAACATCTAGAATTTAGAAACATTTTCCCAAAAAATAGACACAAATTAAAACATAAGTGCAATACAGAATCAACAATTCAAACATATCTTGAAGTCTGTGAGGTTTTATTATACACACTTCATACCATCATGCAAGAAAAAATGACCGAATTTAAAAAGGGGGGGAAGAGGGAATTAAAACCAAATGAGGCCCCTCCCCTGTCTCCTGATTCCCTGAGTGTGAGTCACCAGAAAACTGTCCTCTCCCTGCTACAGTTTATTGTAGTACTTGGAGTGTGTCCCCACTTACAACCCGGTGTAGGAATTCCAATAGAGAGACGGTCAGAGTACGGTAAAGTGTTGTTAGAATGCTCAGTGTCACCTAACTTGTCTGATGAGGAACACTGTGTGTCGCTCCTTCAGACGCTGTGGGTGTTAGTAACCTGCCTGAAATCACCATCCTTGGCTCAGATCATACTGTCTTGTCATTTTGGAGACATTTTGGCTGCTCTTCTGCAACTGATTCATGGAGTATCTGAGAGGAAATCTGTAAGCAGGTCTACCATTAGGTTTAAAACAGATACTGATCATAAGGAAGAGTTTGAAGCTTCTGATGAAGAAAAAGTGAAATCAGATGCAGGGAAGTGGACTCCGACAACTGTTGTCGACATGATTACCAATAAAAGTAAAGATTCTCTCAGTGACAAATCAAAAGACAGTTCTGATGATCAGTCCAAATGTTCACTGCAAACTGGAGAGAAAAGTACAAAATCAGCCAATACTGAGTCTCATGTGCATAAAAGAGATGATCACAAGGCAACAGATGTGGATTCTGAACATTATACCAGAGATATTTCTTTTTGTGAGGACTGCCTCAGTGATCTTATGAAGAAAGTTCATCCAGCCCTGGTAGTCAGGGAACTTTTAATCTTGCAAGGTGCTCCTGGACCCAACTTTACTAAAAAGGTAAATTGGGTATTGATATTTTAAATCAAATGTATTGAATAATTTCTTTGTATGGCATATTTCATTTACAATATATGAAATGAGTTTGAAAAATTTATTTTATATACCCAGCAATCAGTGAATCGTAAATTTGCACTTTGTCAATCGCCACCCTGGTTGAGAAGAATTTGTGGTCGAATGTTATCTGATATTTTAACTGGACCCGATGGAGTTATCAACATTATAAAGGGAATGCTAGGAAATATACCAGGTATAAAATCTGTTATTTCAATTGAAGTCTTGTCCTACTTCAAATTTATAAAAATTGAATGTATTTCTTCCTTACAGCCAGAACTCTGAGATAATTTTAAATGTGAAACTGGTATACCGGGTATTTCAGATGACAGTAAAGCTGGTACCCCTGATTGGAGGAAGTTTGATGCTGTTGCTAAGGTGATAGCTACCTGTCCTTCCCACATGGAGTCCATGGAGGAATATTATAAGAAAATTTCCTCCCAGGTATGGGAAAGGAACATAGTTTTTTGCACTTTTGCACTGGAATTTGTCAGTTATAGGGAGACTATATTTTTCCACATTTATGGTGCAAAAATGATTCCAATAGACTTACTAAAATTCTCAACTGGTTTGATTTGTCTCATCCATTTAAAGTAGTGTATACATTTATTGGGAATCTTCAAATTTTTTTTTCTAATTTTCTTCGTATTTTCTTGCTAAAATGTCCTCTTTCTCATTTTCTAATACTCTTAAGACACTTCATTGCTGTACACTTTAGATGTTTGTATCATACCCATACATTGATTTTTATTCTGGGAATGTTCCCAGCTCCCCATGTGTACCAATATTCCCACAAGGAACAAATTGTCATTCAAATAATCTGGACATCTTACTGACAGATTTTGCAGCTGCTTCACCCCCATGACAGACAGATAGGCCGTGGTCTCCTCCGTGTGGCCTGTACAACTATCTCCCTAATGGCAGCCGAGAATATGGTGCTTACAGATAAACATTTAATATGGCCACTGTGTCGACCCCTCATATTGGTCACTGAGTACAAGGGTAAGTCCTTTATTCAAATCAACCAATTATTCTCTAAGACATGTTCAGTCTAGCCTAAATCAAACATTTATCCTCCATTATGTAAGTGTAACCTGTGTTTGGTGATTATAGAAAATTTCTTACCAAAATACATGTTTAATTCCAGATAAAGAAACCCAACACGATAGTCAGTTTATCATTGTGAACGAAAAAGAGATCAGAGAGTGTGTTGAAGGACTACACAAGGTATAAATTGCTCCAATTATGTGTCTTTGATAGAGATTGCAATAATAATGTGCATTATATATTTTCTTCTTTGTAGAACTGAATTTGTTAATTTTCAATTTTGGAATACTAGTCTGTAGCCTCCTCTATTAAATTATGTATATATGTTCATTTCTATTTAGTTTTGAATGATTTTTGATATGATTAGTATTGCAAACTGCATATATCATAAGTTGTATAGGTAAATTTAGAATCTTACATTCCCCCTGCACTGTAGGGGTGTTGGGCTGGGTGGGGGTTGTGGGTCAGGAGACAGAACCTAGTCCTAAAATTAAGTTGTATAAGTAAATCTAAATTCTTATATTCCCCTTGTGCTTGTGGTGTTTGTTGGGATGGGTGGGGGTTGGGAGATAGAACCCAGCAGCCCCAAGTTGCATAGGTAAATTTAGATTTTTATATGTCCCCCTGTGCTGTAGGTATTTGTCGGAGGTGCAGAACCCAGCAGTCCCCTGTATGCCTCATTACTTCCTTTCTGTCAGCCTCTTTTTGAATTGTTCTGTTTCTCAAGAGGAGGGACTTCACATCTGAGGTAAAGTATACAAAGTCACTAAGACATGTACAGTACATACATGTACAAAAAATAGAATACTTGAAATCTAGGATGTTTTAAAAAAAATACCGGTATGGAATTAGTTCTTTTTTACATGAAATATAGAAGTCTTTAGCATCTATTTGCACAATACAAAGAAATGCAGTGATACATGTATATAAAAGGTTTCAGCTTATCTTTCATTTTTTCAGTTCATCATCACAAGAACTCCTAGTATCTGTGTTGAAGAATTTGGATCCACCCCTGTGTTTGTCTGTGTTGAAATTTCTCCTTCTTCAGGACCACACAGATAAGTGTACAGAATCCATGAAAGTCATGAGTCCAAGTCTGATCTTTGTAGCTGGAGATCAAGGTGGTGTCCAAATAGTAACACGACTTCAGAGGTATGGTGTGTGGGATATGTTGCAGTTTTAAAGTATTAGTTTACTTGGACATTGAAAAAATAGAAGTCTTCATATTTTTACTGAACAGAGGGAAAATATTTGGAACAAATGTGTAGATTTTTCAGAATCTCTTGTTCAAAGGTTAGGATCAAAGATAAAGACTGTTTAAAAGAGCATTGTGATGCATTTAAATGTACTGGTATATTATTTTCATATAAAATCTCTGGCTTTACTCAAAATAAAAATTGATTTAGAAGAAGGCATTTTTGAATGTAGGAAAAAACTAAATGCTGAAGACTTTATTTATACCTTGTCAGTATTGCAGTAGCAAATTATAGTTTTAAAATGTACCAGATTATTTATGGTTTCAGTGACACAGGTGAAAGGAACCACAACAGAGTGGTGAAGGCCTTAGTTGACATCCTTAAACCTCTACAGCATACAGGAGTCACCGGGGATTTCCTCATCTTTACATTAAAGGTAACCAGAGAGATCAAGCAGGAATTTAAGGAAATAAATGAAAGAATTACTCATAATTACTATATGATTACCCTTAAGACAGGACTGGAAAACTTTGTTGTTGGAATGTTTATTTACCTGTTTCTCATTAATGTTTAGTCTTGAATGTTTTGCCGTTGACTGTTAGATAGATGCACTTGAATCCAAAATACAATTTACATTTGACAGCGAAATGGACAGGACTGCAGTTAATGTATATCTCTGATTGAAGATGGCATAATTTCTCATCAATTTACCTGACACATATTTCTAACTTAAAATGTGTTAACCTGTTATTATATGTAGTTGCAAGGACTGAAAAACAATAAATGAATCAAAACTATTTCACTGGCATAGGGATGATAATATGGAAATATGTAAAACTTTACTCAATAAATCTTTAAGGTCTTAAATACATTATACCAATTCTTTTTCTTTTTTAGGAGCTACAAAGGATAATTACAAATGAAATATCCAGTGAGGACAATACAGTACACGTACCAGGGTCCTCTCCCACTCCTAATTCCTCAGACTCACAATGTCTGTTGGACATTGAGGACAGACACAACATAGAGCTGAGGTCATGTGATCAGAAAATCTTAGTCCTCAGTGTGCTTGCACAGCTGTGTGAGGATCTAGGACCCAGCTGTATCAAAAGTCCCTCCCAGACTCTCAGTTTTGTGCAGGTCTGTCTACTAATCCAAAGAAGTCAAAGATCTGAAGATTTATCTACTGTAAACCAACTTTTATTCGCGTGCGAGAAATTTTCATGAGGTTCGTACGAAAGCCCAGAAGGCTCATTCGAGATTCGAGTTTCCAAATACGAGATTCGAAATTTGAGATTCAAAATTCGAAATTCGAGATTCAAATTTCGAGTTTCGAGATTCAAGATCCAAACGAACCAATCAAAAGCGGGTTCAACATTTGATTACTCCCCTTTATTATGTTTTTACTATCAAAAAATAATTCAATATAATTATATCAAATGGGTCATTTGATTAAATTACAATGCAAGAAAAAGTGTTATATATATTAGAAGGAAATTTAAATAATTAATGGATTTTTGATCAGCAAAAAATATTTCAATTTATATTATAGATTCTTAAATATTAAATAGATTTCATATATCAGGAGTATATATTTTTTGTATTGTCGACGAATGACCGGCCGACATGAAAGTTAGAAGTCGCTGTGCGTTTCTGCGGGGTTAAAACAATTGAAATAAAAAATATTTAACATTAATATAACAGTATGTTAAAAAGAGCGTCTAAAGGTTAAAGAAGAACGCACAATAAACATAAGATTAAAAATTCTTTTGAAGAATGAGGTAAATATTTCATCCAATCCTGATTGAGAAACTTAGTTTTTTCCTCTAATGCCTAGGTCACATTTAAGCTGATGGTCGGTCGACAAAATTTTTCTGGTGTTGTCGGCTGAAAGAACATGATCGGCCGACCCAGTATCGGGCGACACGGAGCAGTCACATTATTTCCTAGGGACACCGATGACTTGGATAAATAACACAAAAAATCTTTTTTCTTTAGGAATCAGCAATATTTTTTCATAGATCTATATTCAGATTGGTGACGTAAGTAATGTTTGCAAGGCAAAGTGGCAGAATCTTAAAAAATTGTGACTCAATAGTGAAAATGTGTGCAAAAGTTTGTTTGGAATTGCATAAAAACGACAAATGGTGCATATCTAAGCAACAAAGAATACTTAAGATTTCTTCATATCTTACGAATTAATTATTTATGTTATTTCCGTTCAAAAAAAAAAATATCAATCCATGCATTAAGATTTTGTTTGTGTTATGTATCCTTAATAGGTTAATTATTCACAAGTCGGCCAATCGTCGCCCGATCATCGAGCTCTGAGCTACAGTTTGATGTTAACCGTCGGCCGAAATTTTAAACACCCTTATTGTCCAACGACAGACGACCGATAAGAATTAAGTTTAGTAGACAATTCAAAAATATATATACTCCTAATATATGAAATCTATTTAATATTTAAGAATCTATAATATAAATCAAAATATTTTTGCTGATCAAAAATCCATTAATTATTTAAATTTCCTTCTTAAATATATAACACTTTTTCTTGCATTGTAATTTAATCAAATGACCCATTTGATATGATTATATTGAATTATTTTTTTTGATAGTAAAAACATAATAAAGGGGAGTAATCAAATGTTGAACCCGCTTTTGATTGGTTCGTTTGGATCTTGAATCTCGAATTTTGAATCTCGAATTTCGAATCTCGTATTTGGAAACTCGAATCTCGAATGAGCCTTCTGGGCTTTCGTAGGTTCGCGAGAGCCTCGTCATCGCGAATATTTCTCGCCGCGAACGGTTCTTTAAGGATCTTTTTCTATTTAAAACAGTTCCAAAAAACGGCTTGGTCGCGAAAATTAATCGTCGCAAACTAGTTTACTCCCCGTTAATCGCGAAATAAAGTTGTCGCGAATAAAAGTTGGTTTACAGTATTCTTGTCAAGTTGTTTATTGTGGAGATTTTTTTTTAAAGTTAAAGCCTCCATTTGATCTCTTTTTCTTGTAATATTGAATAAAGTATTCTGTTATTGAGTTAGAATTACACATAAATCTGCATCTATAGGCCACGCTAGAGAGAGCTATCCAGATCTGTAGCCAATCAGAGGATGAGATGACTGGGTATTTTGAGAGTGAGACTCTATCCATGGCGATGGGTCTATTGACAGCTATGCTCTCAGGAGCTGTCGAGGTATAACCTGTTCTTGTTTATGTTATTTGCACTTTTTATTGGTGACATAACTTTCTGAATACAGAATTTTGACTAAGAGAGACAATACTGCCTCTGAATTGAAGCTCTACAAGTGTTGAAATGGAAGCGATATCATCTTAGACATCTTAGAAATTTATATACTGGGTATATATTTTTGTGTTTGTAGATGAGTGATAAGGATTGCAGTGATATGAGTAATTTGATGCCACTCCTGGATGAAGTCAGTAGAGTACATGCTGACCCCAGTATACAGGAAATGGCCTCAGATCTCCGGATTGCTATAGCAACACATGGAGTAGTGTGGTCAGACAAACTGAAGCAGAAGGTTTGAAATGAGCATCATTTAAAGCCAAATGTCAACATTAGAAAATATTTAATGTACTGTGGCAGATTGGTCTATAAAAATGTGAATTTATAATCTTTTCCCTGCCTCATAAGTGAATATAAACTTTTTCTGCTGTAAATTTCTGTTAATATATGTGTACTTTAATGGTCTATAATATCAAATTACATACAGGCACCACAGAAAAAAGACACACCAAACTCAGGAAAAAGTCAAACCAAACCTCTAATTGAGGAGTTGTCTTCTAGCGAAACTCAGCCACAACAGGTCAACAGAAGCACAGACAATGACAGAGGTAAAGGGAAATGTGGTCAGACAGAACTAAGTAAAGACAAAGCTGATCAGACATCACTGGACCAAGCCATGGAGGAAATCTGTGATCCTCTCATTCCAGTCAGGGGACATGCTTTGATTACTATGTGTAAGCTGATCAAAAATAAGGACCCAGAGGCTTTAAATAAACAGGAAAACCTCCTGAAGATCTTCCAGGAGAATCTAACTCATCCAGATTCCTATTTGTACCTGGCAGCTGTGAACGGGCTGGTGGCCATGGCAGACATCTTTCCTGAAATTATCATTCCTCGTCTGGTTCAGGAATACAGAGGCAGCTTATCCGAGACTGATAAGGTCAAATGTAACAGGTCAAAGGTTAACACGGAAAGAAAACACGATGCAGAGACAAGAATGAAAATTGGTGAATGTCTAGTGCAGAGCTCCAGAAAGCTTGGTATGTTCTCTTTGTTTACTGACTTGTACACTTGGACATTTTGTACCATGATGTGTTTACCTTTTAAGTTTTGATTTTATCGTTTATTTGCAAGTCAAAGGGAGTTATAAAAAAAATAATCATTAAATAAGTTCTTAAACATTTTTAACATTTTTTCAGGTGATCTTGCTCCAAAGTACAGAGATGTACTTGTATCTGCCTTCCTAATGGGTGCCAAGGACCCCAATCCTCTAATTAGGGCCAGCAGTATGTCTAATCTAGGAGAGGTCTGCTCAGTTCTGAGGTTTAACCTGGGCCCCATAATTCAAGAGGTGAAAATAAAGCTGAAATTCTGATTTCTTGTCTTTAATGACTTGTCAGTGGTATGAAAATAATGTACCAGTACTTTTCATAGTCCATACTTGTTTTGAAAGATTTTGCATCCCAACAAAATGAAATTTGATTATAGCCATTCTCTTCAAAGATTTTTTGAAAGGTCATGAATAAAGCATTCCTTTCATTTTACAGGTTTTTGCATGCTGCAGTGCTCTACTGAAGTCTGATTCTGATTTGGAAGTTAGGAAGGCCTCAGCCTTGACACTTACATTGATATTAAGAGGACTAGGGAAAAATGTTTTACGGGTATATGTACACATAATCCTATCACTTCATATTCTTTTCATTTGAATGTTGTTCATTGGTAAAATTAACCAAATATCAAAAAAGTTCAAGATATTAGCACAGGAGTCTGAAGTTTTTATCGTCAAAAAAAAAAATCCGGAATTTTTTACCCCCATCCTCAACTAAAAAACAGTTGAGGATGGGAAAATTTTTTTCCAGATTTTTTTTTCTTTTTTTGATGATTAAAACTTTAGACTCCTGTGATTTTAGTGATGATTTTCTTTTTCACTTTACAGTGTACATGTGTAAATATATTAGTAGTTTAAAAGAATCTCTCTCGCTTTGTGCTTGGATGTGATTTTTATCCTATGAGTTTTGTGTGATTTTTTCACAGGAGTTTGAAGTTTTTATTGACCAAAAAAAAAAAAAAAATCCAGAAAAAATTTCCCATCCCCTACTTAAAAAAACGTGTTTTTTAGTTGAGGGTTGGAAAAATTTTTCCAGATTTTTTTGTGGGACGATAAAAACTTAAAACTCCTGTTGATTTTTTATTCCCAAGCCTTGACAGAGGAATAAAATATTAGTATTAAGATAAAGTCCTATCTAACAACAAATCATTGAGGATTCTTTTTTATCATACATTTTAGCCATTACTATCAATGTTTTACACTTTTTTTGAATTTACGAAGTCACAATATTTCATCACTTTCTTGCAAAAACAATGCAATTTTGCATCACACCAGTATTATATAAAAGAATATCCAATGAGTGATATCCTTGAGACAAAAGAGGGATAAATATCTGTATTTATGACATTTTTCATTATACCTGTATATGTGTCATTTCCACCTCACATGAATATTAGAACAAGTTTATCTTTCAAAAAGATAGGTGAGCTAGCGCCGTAGCATTTTTTAAACACAGAAAGGAAGATCCGTGATCAAGTGATTTATTTTGCTGAATTCTTAAATTTTTATCAAGGCTGGAGAGTTATTATTGTTCTGTGAGGCGTATTTTGTAGACACAAAGGTTAAGAAATAAGGGGGGGACCTATTGCAGTTTTGGCGCAACGGAACATATATGACCTTTACTGGAGAGGGGGGGGGGCTCTATATAATATGAAGAAGATGCCGATTGAGACATTGCATGTATGAGCTAATTTAAAGAAGAGAATTTCTTGGCAATGTAGCAAAGAAAATACATGGGAGCTGAAAGGAATATAGAAAATAACTCAAAGTGTATGTCGTGTAAAGAGTCCAGAGAGTTTGGAACGCACGTGGAGAAACTTAATTGGTCCTTTGTTAGGTTAAAAGCCATACACATCAGAATTTTTTAAAACACAAATAGTGGATTTATTCGTTATTTTTAGTGTAAATTCTTGCTTCTGTTTCGCGAATTTATAAGATTGGCTGAATTGACCAATCAGAAATTAGAATCTATCTTTGATTGTACTGAGATGTAAAAAAAAAAAAAAACAACAACCTCCCTTGTCATTGTTTAGAACAATCAGATAATGATTCGGGCTTCTCCGTCAGCAAAAAACCCCACAGAATTTGAAATATTATAAATATGAAGTTATCTTTAAAGTGTAAGTTACACAATAAATAAACAATTATTTCATGCTACAACACGATACAACGAAATTGTTAACGTATGGTCTATCTGTAGTAGTTTTTCACAGTTTTCCCAGAATGCACGACCATGGCGGCCGAGCATGCGTATTCAAAGAATTTGGTCTAACATAGTTGCTAGCGCTCGAGAGCGCTAGCAATAAACAATTTTTTGTATAAATCAATTCGATGAAGCTAATTTGGACATGTTTCCCCTTTCCATTTTAAAAGTCATTCCCCTTTTTGACAGGTGCTGGGGTCAGTGATAAGGGATTTGTACCAGCTCCTGAAGCTGACTGAGAGATCGGAGAAAGACGAGGGGGTACGGAGACAGATTATACTGGCTTACAACGAGTTAGACGACATCATGAGGGAGGAGCTATTTCCAAAGCAAGTCCTACAGAAAAAGATTCGAGTTCTTGACGCCGAGCTCTGATAATGGAAAATATAATAGGGGTTTTAACTGTGAATATTGTGCGAGACTTGAATAACGAAAGCAACCAACTATTTCTATTTATTAGCATAATAGATATGTTAATGTATGTACATGTAATTTTACCAAATACTAGTTACCAGTACATGTATTTTAGAGTACCTTGTACATGTAGATGATGTTGAATGTCAATAAATTTGAACATTTTGAAAGTAAACAAGTACTTATATTTGTTTGATAGTTAAAAGATAATGAACTTACTAAATTTAAGCACTCTGATTGGTCAATGTACGAAGATGTTCTTATTGAAATATTTAAAGACATAAGAATTCAGAAAATGTGTTGTTACCCAAAATGTTATGCAGCTGAAATATGATTGCCAAAGTCAGATAAAAATCTTTATTCAACAGTTAAGCTATGAAACTAAAACTAAGAAAACCTAATGTTTGACCACAATGATTTTTGATGCCACCTTGTAGATTGAACCACTTTGATATGTTTGAATTTGAAGGTGTTCCCAAGTGAATGCTGTGAAATTTTGAGCGTGGACACATTAATTTTACAAGCATCACAAAGATGAAAACCAGTGCAAGATATGTCATTAATTATCAAACTCATATTTTAGAGGTTACGTCTAGTTCATTTTGTTCAACACCATTTTTATCGACTTTTATCTTCAACAGAATACCAAGGCATTCTAGATTTATTTCTTTTTATTATTTTCTTGAGACATAATATTTGATTAAAGTTAGTCCTATTTAATTAGCTCTTTTCAAGAATACAGTTAAGGATTCTGAAGTTCCATAGATTCTGATTAATTTCATTGATGTCATTTTGCCATACCACCATTGATCTACATGTACATTATGTTTTGAATTTTTTTATCGTGAAAATACCTTGTAGTCCATATCAAGTTCTCTAATTGTACATCGATAAAATTTTAACTCTTATTTTCTCTTCAATTTAGCATGTATTAAATGTTATCAAATAGGTAGAAAAGTATCATAATACATATGAAAAAAATATAAATTAAATAGCTCATTCTAAGTAAATTTTTAATCCAAACAATTTATTACACGATTTTAAAAACATATTGTTTTGTTTTGGGATATAGAAATACCTTGTAATCTTTTCAGACGCATGAATTCATGCTTTGACTTTTTTTGCGAATTTTAAACGAAAAGACATCTGTAGATAATCATTTTTGCCGCTATTGCGCAAGAGTCTTTATTGGAACAAATAACTTCCGGTCCAGAGTTTTCCATATCTTTACTCTTCATTTCAAACGACTCCACTAGATGGCCATCCATCGTAAAACGCTGAACAGTTTTTGAAAGGGAGTTAACAACCAAGATATTGGTGCTGGGTCCTATAGCTAGGCCTTTTGGAGCTTCCATATAGTCAGACGTAAACACCTTTAAAATGTCACCAACGGAATTCACACAGAACACTGTATTGGAGTTGGTGTCTGAGTAATAAATACAATCAGCATTTCTGACACAGAGGTGCTGCACAGAAAAACCTTTACATTTGACGGTTCGAAGAAGACTGCCATCAATACGCATTATGTGTATATGTGAATTGCTGGCAATATACAAGTTTCCTGAGAAAAAGCTCACCCCAAAACATTGGAAAGTTGTTGCCAAGAAGGATGGAAACCCCAATTTCTTGTCCGGAAGGAATTTTAAGTCTACAATCTGGATACCGGATGGGGTCGACACGGCGATTTTTTTCGCTTCAATTGGTGTCACATCCCAAGGGGAATGTTGGAGCTTAACACAGTACCAGGCTCGTTGACTATCCAAAGTAAAAATTCGCTGTTTGCTGTTGTCACAGATTACCAGTACATCTTCGAGGTAACACATACCCGTAATGTGTGATAGTTTTGTGCGGGTCCATCGTCTGACTACCAGCTTCTCTAAACATTTCATTTTCTTTCATGATTCTAGTTTAGCCTTATCTAGCTTTGTTTGAATTAGGTTGGGTATTTGTTCAAGATGATTGATTCGTTGCTGATGTTCTGTTATGCTAACCCCAAATTTAAACATAGTTTGTCTTTGAGTGTGGATAAATCGTTTTTGTTCTCCCATTTTCGCTTTTGCTTTACAATACAGTTGTAGACCTTCAGCATTGCCAAAGGTTAAACCTTCCAACTGCGTTTTAGTATTTTGCAAACTCTTGCATCTTTCTTTGACATCATTCACACCGGTCTGTAGTTGGTTTTGCTTGCTTTCTGTTTCTTGAATTTGAGCTTTGACATTATCTTCCAGTTTTTTCAATTTATTCTGTACAGCAGCTTTGAACTCTTCAAATGTTGTCCAAATCTTCTTGCTTTCCTTATCAATTTCAGCAATGTTTTTCTCCATTTCATAAATCATGCCCTGGTGGATGTCAGTTAATGAGCATAGACTGTGCTTAAGACGGTTTACTTCTGACTCTCTCGGGACATCTGCTGCTGCCTTATGGATATCCACTGTGTCACAAAGTTTATGATGTATAGTGGTGCAATCCGGACAACACGGTATTTCATGAGAGGAACAATAATTTGACAAAGCGTACCCATGCTCAGTACATTTATCCAAATTAATACTGCAATAAAAGTCGGACGCATTTGTTACCATCTCTGAAGATTCTAAGAGAGAGTTGAAATCTAACGAGGATACAGTTGATATGTAAATGTCCGATTCATCCTCGCTGTCCTGGTAAGCATCTGACTGATTTCCCTTTTCAAAGGCATTGCTTTCAGACATGCTTCCTCGAGCACCTCTGTAGAGACACTTGGTATTTTGTGTGCCACAATTGCAGCACCAAACTTCTGATCTAGAACAAGCCTCGTTCTGAGTAATAATCCACATATGAGACGTTCTTCGTCCGTCTTCCCCATCAGAAACTTCTTGTCTGTCTTGAGAAATCGTATATGTGAAGTGGCAAATTCCACACTGGATAGTTTTTCCTTCCAATATTTTCAAGCAATTTTGACAGTGTGAGTGATGACAAGGAAGAATGTAAATGGTTGACGACCCGCGGCAAACACAACATTCCTCCTCTTTAGTTGCATTCTCCGTCACTGGGTCCATAACTCCTCCATACGTTAATATGAAGTGTCCAGCTCAACCAAAACAAGACTTTGCAAGAAAAGTCATACATGAAGTAACGGCAAGAGGAAGTTTCAGGCTATATGTATACATGTATATACGGGTGCAGAGAGCATTCAGATATGTTTACAAATAGAAAGTCATTTTATGCAGCTATATATAGATATAGTATCAGGTGCTTTGTGTGATATCTTATCGGTTTTGATCACAGGTTTGATAAAATTATACATGTATATATACGTAGATAAGTCCAGGAAGTCAAATACTTGCAAGTGTATTTTACATCACTTTGCTCTCGCAAATCCTGTACATCTTCCTGAGAGCAAATACTGAGAAGACAGAACTTTTTGTAACAAATCACACGATTATTTCATTTCACGGTTAAAAAAATCTTTTCCTTTGGCTCCATTGAAACTGGTTCCCTTACATTTAAGAAAATACAGACTTTGGTTGAAAAAGCACATATTAACCTTTTCCCATTGTTCTATTTGAAATTATTATAATTGTCGTTCATAATAATTATAGGTCTATAACCATGCTGTAGTTTTAAATTGATAAATGATTCAACATCACTCACAGTACATGACTTGTATCCTCAATGTAGGAAAGGTAAGAAAGACACAGAGATATAATTTCCTATTTACTTTATAACAACTACATTCAAACATTTTCTGAAGTCGGACATACAAAAAAAATTTCTTTTTGTGCTTACAGCTATGGTTACTGTACATGTATAACTATTGTATACAATGATGCTCACAATGAAACAAAATACTTTAAGAAAAGGAGAAAAAAGTTTTATTTAACTTTCCCTTCAATGAAAAATATAGTTTTTTATTGCGTTACAGTGCAAACTTACAGATCACTTAAAGATGTAAACTTATTTTTTAAGATTTAAAAGGATACAGTAAAATTAATGTAACATAATAAATTGAATCTTCCATTTACAGTCTTTAGAATTTATAAAACTATATAAAATCTGAATAATGTCGACCCTAATGCTACCAACAATGTACAAATTTATTACAAGTAGTGTTTACTCTAATAGTTTAAGAAACATTTATTATGGCGTTTTCATTTTTGCTACACACAACAAATATAAATATATCCCATATAAATATCCCATCAACCATGTATACGATCACATACTCTTTAGCTATTAAATGAAATTCTTAATATACATATACTTACAAATGTATAAAAAAAAATCACCTTTCAACAAACCATTAGCACCAATACAATCCATAGCTTTGATAAAAGATGTAGCATTTACAGACACATAACCATTCAGATGATGTTCTAATTTGCATATATCATTACTTAGGAGTATAGAAGAAAATTAAATTGGAATATACATGTAGCACTAATTATAAAGCAATTAATATCTTTTCATCAAATTAAATGTAATACTAAACATAAAAAATACTATTTAAATATATCAGAAAAAATAATGCGGTGTCATAAAAAAAATTCACAGTAAAATGAGGTATAAGTTGTCAAGATATGTACTTTCATTGGAGAGATTTGAAAGGTATGTTTATAATCAGAAAGACTGTCTTTTGGTTAATGCAGGGGCGTAGCAACAGGGGAGAGAGGGGGGGGGGGGCT
>PRKT01000432.1:41080-51242 GCA_003671525.1 Saccostrea glomerata | reverse complement strand
CCCCCCCCCCCCCCCCCCCCCCCCATATTTGATTATACTTACCAAATGAATACAAACAGGTATCTGAAACATTAGAAAATGATAGAAATGCAAATTATACATTAATTTTTGTGACATGTATTATTTTGCATTTACAAATAAAAATATGCTTACCGCTGTATTGAAACACAAACCTGATTTATAATTAAAAAATAAACTTCTGGTACAAGTGTTATAAAGTAAATCCTTCTTACCGACATCACACTTGGGACCACTCCACCCTCTAGCACACTGTCCCTGTCCCTGAGGGCAAGTTCCTGTGACTAGATCACACGTCCCATTCCCACAGAATTCTCCACAGTTAAATGCACAGTTCCTCCCGTATGTTCCTTTGGGGCACTCTGCAATGTAATTTTTGGGGGCGAATACTTATTGCTTGTATAAATTATTACACTCATGACAGAAGTAAAAAAAATGATAAGCATAATAAACACAATTTGGAAAGGTTCCTTTTTATGGAAAGTTAAAAAATTAAATAGAAATAAGAGCTTGATTTTTCAGTTTGCTCTGTTGAATCTTAAAAGCTCAACATTTATTCTAGTCAATACAGAATGGACAAAGATCTGATAAAATGTTGAAATTTTATTTTGAGATATATCATACTTGAACATTTGGGACCCCTATATCCTTCTAGACATCCCTTCAAACACGTGCCCTTTCTTCTATCACATTCACCGTCGACACATCCTGTACTACAGGTTTGGGAGCAGCCGACACCATACGTGTTGTTTGCACAAGCTGCCCACCAAAATAAGTTGCATTTAAATGACGTCTTAGAAATAAAACAAGAGGCCCATGGGCCTTATAGGTCACCTTAGCATCATGCAACAACTTAACAACAATTGACAATTTTGAATTAGACACCATTGCTAATCATAACTACACACTTAGCATGTTTAGTTTGGTTACTTAATACCCATAGGCAGAGTAGGGGAACAAAAAAATGCATTTCGACTAATCATTAATATTCAGCAATAATCAGTATAGTGCCACTACCATACATTAACCCCTGACCCTTGGTCAACACATTTCACAATTTTGGAAAAGGCACCCTTCCTTATCAAAAATATTTGATTAATACAACGGAGAAGATTTCAATCAATTAATTCATTTTCAGTATATAAGTAGAGCCCCCCCCCCCTTATGGTACCCCTGATCCAGGGGCATTGAGAAATTCACAATTCAGGAAGAATGGCCCTTGTTCATCATAACTATATAGGTAGTTCATCTGCTTAATACCCAGGAGCAGAGAAGAAGATTTTCAAACAATTTCTGCATTTTCTCTATATAACAAATAGAGCTCCACCCTAACAACAGAACCCCTGACCATGGGATCATAAAATCCACAATGGCATTCTTCCCCATCATGACTATGTACTTAGTTAGTTAATTTAATACCCAGGAACAAAGGAGAAAATTTTTAAAGAATTTCTGCATTTTCTCTATATAATCAATAGAGCCCAGCCCTAACACCAGAACCCCTGACCCTGGGGCCATAAAATTCACAATTTTGGAAGAAGCATTCTTGCTCATCATAACTATAGACTTAGTTAATTCGTTGAAAACCCAGCAGCAGAGAAGAAGATTTTCAAACAATTTCTGCATTTTCTCTATATAATCAATAGAGCCCCGCCCTAACACTAGAACCCCTGACCCTGGGGCCATAAAATTCACAATTTTGAATGAGGCACTCTTGTTCATCACAACTATATACTTACTAGTAAGTATGTTGAATACCCAGCAGCAGAGAAGAAGATTTTCAAACAAATTCTGCATTTTCTTTATATGATCAATAGAGCCCCACTCTAGCACTAGAACCCCTGACCCTGGGGCCAAGAATTTCACAATTTTGATAGAGGACTCAATGGTCATTACTTTCATGCTAACAGTTTGACTGCTTGATGTCCAGGAGTAAAGAATAAAGATTTCACTAATTTTAGTGGTTTTGGCCCCATCCTACAGGCCCCAGGGGGGCAGGGACCATGAAATTCACAATTTTTGTTCCCCTTCACCGATAGATGCTTTGACTAAAATTTGGAGGAAATTAGTTGAGTGGTTGCAGAGAAGAAGCTAAAATTGTTCAAAAGTTAACACACGACGCACGACGACCGTCGAAAACGGATAGCAATAGGTCACCTGAGTTTACTCAGGTGACCTAAAAAAACTAAACAAGTGAGTCCATGTACTGTTTTCCTTGTTTAAATAGATATCTGTCAAAGAATTTATATATGAATGAAGCCTTTGATCTAAACGCAAAGTATATGTTAGACTTCTATCAAATAATACTGGTATGTACATGTTCTAACTTCTTTTCTTCAAAATATCAAAAAAATGTTACAAAAATTGAAGATTTGAATTTCTGTCAAGGAACACATTAAATTTTTTTACTTACATGTAGTAACATTATTACATTAAAACTTCCCTTCTATGCATGGTGTATGTAGCTATAGAGATAATTATACACTACTTACACTTATCACAAGGATGGATATTTTCCCACCCTTTATCACAACCCCGGGGACAGGTCCCATTGATGTGAGAACAAGTGTCTCCTTCAAGGCAGTTTCCAACACATGTACTTTTACATCCATCTCCGAATGCACCAGGTGAACAAACTACAGAATAAACAAGATGTGTTGGTGTGTGAAACACTATGCGGCCTGCTGCAACAAAGTTCGAAAAAGCTACTTTTAGCATATAGGTCCCAGTCAAGGTCAAAGGTCATTGACCTTGGTGTCATTTGAAAGAAATTAATTAGTGTGGTATGCATACCAAATATAAAGTCTCTATCTCCTATGGTTCAAAAGTTATGGTGAAATTTTGAAAAAAGCTATTTTTAGCATAAAGGTATCAGTTAAGGTCAAAGGTCATTGACCTTGGTATCATTTGAAAGAACTTAATTGGTGAAGTATGGATACGAAGTATGAATTAAGTCTCTATCTCCTATGGTTCAAAAGTTATATTGAAGGTTAAAGATGACAACAAACAGACTAACAGATAAACAGCTGGACAAACAGACAGACAGGATAAAAACAATAAACGCCCCAATCTATTGATCCAGGTGCATAAAAACAGATGTCCATTTACTTATCAAGTTGAAATATATTCGAATTCAATACATAATCAAAGGACACACACTTTCTCTATTTTTTTATTTTTCATTAGAATAAACTTTGAATGTTTATTTTTTTAATTACTTTTGTCGCATTTGTTCCCCTGCCAGCCTGTTAAACAGCCCAATAGACAGGTTCCGTCTGACTGTGAACAGTTCCGGTCCCCAGACTGAGGCTGAGTGAGACAATTCGGGCTACATGTCTCACCACACAAGGGTCCATATCTATTGCCTTCACAAGCTGAATGAAAAAAAAATAAGTTAGAAATATTTTTAAAAGCAAAACCCAAACCCTATTTATTTTGTCTTCAGTGAGTCTTGCTGACATGACCAAATCTTTGCTAAAACCATGCTGACATAAGAACATGAGTGAGAACATGCTTACTTGTGTTACAGAACAGATCTGTATAGGGGTCCTCACAGACGTACTCCCCTTTACAAGTCCCACTGACCACGTAACAGTCCTCTGTACAGCCACTGCCACAGGGCACACAGTGAGCATCATACACAGTCTCGTTACACTCACCTGTACAGAAAAAAGTAGTGGTACAATGAGCTCTTATTTCAAATAAAAATACTTCTACTAACTTGTTGGTTTAGAGTTAAAAAGATCTTTGCAAGAAGATTCCAAAGATTTTTTTTACTCAAACATAAAAAGGCGATAAAACTGTAAGAAATTTTCCCTTGTAAAGCATTGTGGCGATTTTTTAAAAACTACATGTAAATAGCAGAGCCTCAGGCGCTTGACATTTTTTACCTCACTTTTCCTAAATGAAAAATTCCCCATGTACATATACTAAATTATAGTATAGGATTTTTTTTTATGTTAGAAAGCTTAAAAACGTTAATTGCCTGTGCTATTGAGTTAAATTATTCTTACGTGAGATTTTTAGTCGACATGATTCTTTAAATGTCTTCTTCATCAAAATGGTCTCGGTATTAATGTTATCGGTATGTTTCAGTCCTTTACAGTAACCATGGACTTTCGATGTAGGAATGACATCCTCAGGACTGGCCAGATCCTGGTAACAGGGCCCTCCACCAGGTGGCACCAAAACACTCCGTATCGGAGAATTTGTTGTTACTGAAAAAGTGCAGGAATACCGCGGTATGCAAAATAAATATCAGCTAGTATCACTCATTTAGTATAGAACATATATAGGTAACATTTGGATTGAAGGCCAAGTTTGTAAGTTCCATTTTGGATTTTTTTTCTGTGTATACACCTCATTAAACTGACTATAGAAAATAAAATACTCACTGTCGATAAACTGCACACTGATGTAATCAATGTCCAGAGGAATCAAATTAATCTTGTCCTGTAAGTACTGCGGCAATGAAATCTGCCGGATGTTGTCAGGACATGAAGTTGTGGGACCTTGTCTCCCTCCTGTCAGAGATTTCACCACCGTGAACCGAATCTTATAAGGCATAAATTCTCCTAACGATAACCCCACCAGTCCATACACTGAAAAAAAATGCAACCTGATTAAAAAACAGTATCACAGGTATGAATAATTAGATACTCAAAAAATCGAAGAAAAAAAAAGACATGAACCAAAATTAAGATTAAAATCGCCGCCTCTAAATCCATTAATTTTAATGTAAAAGTGCAAAGACCCCTCTGTATTATTTATTTTGTTGAGCTCAGAAATTTTTTGAAGAAAGATATACAACACCAGAGTCGGACAGATCAAGGACTCATTGAGAATTGATAAGTGGAAGCAAATGTACTCGTAGCTGTGAGATTTAAAAGAATTAAGTTGGGAATGAAGGTACACATGGGGAAAATGTGTTGTTCACCCAGTGAAATAAAAACCCACAGGTCACGTCAATAAGGCGGAGAAGGAAATATGTTGGCTCTGTTTTCTACTTGCAATGCCCACCGACTATATGTGTAAATCAACGATACCCCCCCCCAAAAAAAAAAAAAGATAGAAAAAATTAGCATCATCAGAAGAGTAGCAAACATTGGATACCAGGGTGAAGGGGCAAAGCATAAAGGATTGATTGACATGTATGTTCTTTACGTCCCACCTAGGTTTTTAAAAAATATCTCATCCAAGGGACCCGCAACTTCACTTCAATTGCCAAGCACATGGTGACGATCGCACAATTGCTACCCAGTCTCGACCGAAAGTCGAACTCACGACCTCCCGATTCCGGAGCCAGCGCACTGCAGACTGAACAACCGTGTACAGTAAAACCAAAAAGGAAAATGTCACGTGGTGAGCAGGTGAGAAGACGTGTTTTTTACTTGCTCCGGAAAATTGGCTAATATTTGTCTGTTCTAAGACAAATCTGTATAAATTTTTGGGTAATTTGGATTTATAAACAAATTTTCTGTATATTTGTGAAGGATATCCAGAAAAATCGATGTAAATATGTGAATTTTGGATTATTCTGTGTATTTCTTTGTTTACCTGGATTTAAAGCACCAGCTTATTTGTGTTCACGTAAGGACTCATACGATTAGTGATTAACAGTGGCGGATTGTTAATACAATCATTGACAATGGAGTCCAGTGTACAAATCTCAACAATCAAACCTGTTTGTATAAAAAAATTCAGAAATTCAGTTGGACCAAACAAATAAAATCAGTGATATTGAAATGTACGAGGCGCTCTATCAGAAGGTTGGAAATGAAGTTCACTGTATCCAACTAGAGCTGGATCTATGGAGAGTATACATAAAAACAAAAGAATTTAGTACATGTTTCACGCCTCGAACAAAGGGTTTTTGCTGCTACCAAATCACTTGGTACACTCTAAGCCCAAGCTTCATGGCTGGGTGACTCTGCCATTGTGTGCATAATTAGTGAGCAAATCATTACCAATGATAGGTTACAATCATGGACACAGGGCAAGGTCACCAGACAATGAATAATGGACATGATGTGCTACATAGTCAAAAAATTCTACATTATTACATAAATTTAGTACAGGAAGAAAGATCTCTTTTTCTTTTTCTGTCTTTCCTCCTGATTTATTCAACTTTAATCAAAAGTTGAAAAAAAAATTAATTAAAATTAAAATCACAAATAAAAGAGAAATTTAAGAAATGTCTAGTAATTGATCGAATATTTACAGATTTAGGATTTACAATTTACATTGGTACTTTTATTAATCAAAATTATCGCATCGAGAAGTGAGAACAATAAAATTTTACTTAACTATTTAATTTATTCTTCGATTCCAATTTAACAGATATGGACTGATTGGGACACAGCAAAAAGTCTAAATATGATTTTTTAAAGAGGTTCAAATACGCAGGAACCGTCCTATATTGCTCAAGTAGTGTAATGTATGTGTATCCAACCGTAAACCTTTCTTTTCCTGCTTTTCGTTTTTCTGTGGAATTCTTAGCTTTCCATGAGAAATATATCAATTTCACCACCAAAAACAAATGTTTAATAATGTCCACAAAACTAAAGTGCTCCTTATTTAAATCCATTAAAATAGCATGACTATCTTCATACAGAGATTTTTGAATCTATAGAAATGAACCTGTAATGTGTTTGAAAACTACTCACTGTAGACCGTCACCTGACAGGTAGATATTACCCCAGGGGTATACTTATCACATATGGGCTTGTACAAAATTGCAACAGTCAGGGTCAAACTTTCGTTATCTTGATTAAAAAATAAGAAACACAGAAAGATTTGTTATTAAATAGACAGAGACACAAAGGGCTTAATTTCTCGTGTGAAGCATGTACTAAGTATGATGTTAAACTTTTCCCTCGCCATTCGATTTGGTCCCTCGCTTCGCTCGGCACCAAATCTCATATGGTACTCGGGAAAAGTTTACCAACATATACGTAGATCATTGCTAGCTATATAAGGGTTTGTGGTTAGAAACATCTCTGTACAGGTGTATGATTCGAACCCCAACTCCACCGGAGCTATTGGTCCTGATGATAGAGTTTTGAAGGTTACCATATGTGGGCTACCCCTGTCCGTTGATGATAGCGCTGTCTTTGATATGCTCAAAACATTTGATGTAAATATCAGAAGTGAAATAAAATATGAAAACATTAGACACTCTGAAACACAACGTATGACCAATGTTTTGAACGGAAACAGATTTCTTTACATTGACCCGCTTCCCGATGGAAAATCTCTTCCGAGAAAGTCATCTGCGCTAAATTGAAATGTCCAATATACCACCAGAACCTAACTTCTATGGATCTCAAAGTGCAGTGTTTCAACTGCTGGGAAACTGGACATAGAAAACAGCAATGTAAGAAGGGCAAAGTCTGTCGAGTCTGTATGGAACCTGGTCATACTCCAGGATCCACGGAGTATCAGCACTATGTGGATACGTCAGATGTCAGTCAAGTGGTGGTATTTCAAGGAAAGTATAATCCTCTCTAATTTCTATCCGTGTGAGATAAATGTTTTTCGGAGAAAAGCATAAATCTGCGGAGCACACTTACCAACTGACCAAAGCAATTCGTGCTGGCGATTTAGAGGCGGCCAAGAAGGTGAGAGAAGCAGATACGGCTTTAGAAGCTAAAAGGCTTGGGCATACGATATCAGATCCACTAGGATGGAACAACGATAAGGAGACGGTGATGGAGGAAATCGTTTGTTTAAAAGTTGACCAGATACCAGAGGTAAAAGCCAAGCTTGAAAACTCAACAAGTTACACCATTTTTGCAGAGGGAACTTATGACATGCAGTGGGGCACAGGATTGGATAGTGAAGCCACATTGCACACTGATAATAAGAAATGGCCCGGGCAAAACAAACTCGGAAAAATCTACCAAAAGCTAGCCTCAAACACGCAAGAAAACTCAGAAGTTCTTCCCTTCAACGCAAAGGGATAAGTGAAAATCAGTCCAATATTGAGGACTTCCTGAAAGATCTCAAGAAAGGTCGCAAAAAGAATACATGTATCAATAGCAAGAGTGATGCCGGATAAGAACAGTAAGTAAACACACTACAACATCCTTTCATGGACAATCCTACTTTAAAACTTTACTCCCTAAATGTTCGAGGTTTATATACATACAAAAAGAGAATATTACTTTTTGATTGGTTAAGAGATGCAAAATATGACATAATTTTTTTTACAAGAAACGCATTGTATAAAAGAACAAGAATAATTTTATAACTCTCGTTGGTTTGGACAAAATACACATTGTTTTTCAGAATCAGTATACAGTAGAGGTGTATCAATTTTGTTGAGAAAAATATGTAAAGTAGATATCTTAATCATTTTTTAAATCTTTAGATGGTCGAAGACTATTAATTAATATTAAATATAACGACCAAATTCTAACACTAGTGAATGTCTATGCTCCTAACAAGGAGAAAGAAAGGATTGATTTTTCCAAGAGAGTAAATACATGGATTAATCAAAACGCTATGAATTTAGGTAATATTATATTTTGTGGTGACTTTAACTGTCAACTGGATATAGATAGCAACGACAAAAGTGCTAATATCTTAAAGAAAACTTTGAAAACTTTTTATTTAAATGATACTTAGATGTCTAGTGGGAAAACTTATAAATAAGGTCTAACTTGGTGTAATGCTGATAATGTTCCACAAACCTTCCATAAGTCACAGGCAAGGTAATGAGGTCATTGACCTCTTTGTCATTGGAAAGAGCTTATTAAGTGGAGTATGCATACAAAATATGAAGTCTGAATCTTCTATGGTTTAAAAGTAATGGCGAAAGTTAAAGTTGACATACAGACAGACACTGAAACAGAGACAAACAGACAGACAGACAGGACAAAAATAATATATGCCCTGAATTATCGATGTGGGCGCATAAAAAAGAAAGACGTTGATCTAGAATCTCTTTTCCAAAGAAGAGGGGTTCTTTCTAGTCCCTCCAAAATAATCCAAACTAGGAATTTGTACCCAATCATTAAAAAGGGCGGTCCTTCACATTTTAAGTTTCATGTGCATGACTTATGACTCTTTCTTCAGAATTCTTCAAGGGGGACAAAGGTCAATTCTAGTTACTTTACCATGTACATCCATCATGCACTTGAGCCACACAAGGAGAAGTTTAAATATTATATTTATGAATGATAGTTTTAAATAATATATATTGTATCATTCTTCGCATTTCTTTAATATCACCATGCATGATATTGGATGTGTATCCTTTCACTTTGGGGGAAAAATATATTGCGACTGTGCACACTTCATGTTCAACTGAAAATTATAGTCTTATTACACGACCTAGCTGCTGTACTATCAAAGGTATCCGCGGGTTAATTCTGGTCAGAAAGGTGAATGAAAGGTCACATAAGACTAAAGTGCAGATGTACCGGTGGCAATATTCCAGATGCAGCTTTTACTGTAATTAAAACTTACGTCTGCACAATATTTCACCAATCCTACAGCTTACAGCGCCATATGTTGTCCTTCCACTCCGGAGAATAAATAGCATCATAATTTTTAAACACAACTTACCTAATATCAAGAAGGGCTGTACAGATATCGGTGTTCTCATTCTTTGACGGTTTGTATTAGGGGTTAGAACTCCCATCTCGAATGCCGAGTTCCTCTATAACTAAAATAGACATCCAACTAATCTTTGCATGATTCTTGTCCTCTCAGTCTAAGAACCTAAGTATGGTGTGCCGGTAAGGTTACAATCATTGAGTGAAAAAAAATTAACATTAGGCCAAATAACTGAAGAAAAAATCCTCTTTATCAAGGTAAAACCTAGAAAATGGGTTTAGATTTCTTTTGTTAATAGATCCACTTTGACTTTATTCAAATTTATTTTTCCCCATATACTTCACAACTATACCATCGTCATTTAATTATGTAGGGAATGATTTTTTGTAAAAATCAAGCAGATATTTAAGAAATAAACAACGTTATTCAGTGAACATGGCGTTATGAATAGCAATTGCTCTGCTGGCATATTCCATGATGCGCGCTAGCGCATCATGGAAAATATGCCAGCAGAGCTATTGCTATTCATAATGCCATGTTCACTGAATAATCGTTGTTTATTACTTATATTTGCATTCTTTGA
>PRKT01000432.1:22265-33005 GCA_003671525.1 Saccostrea glomerata | reverse complement strand
AGAGTAAGTCAAATTAATTATAAATTATTTTACAAATTTACAAAAGGAATAATATGCAAATTAATATGGTGTATATCAGGACTCAAAAAGCAAGTCAAAGTTCATACAGTTAAACTTGTTAAATACAAATATGCCATGATGGATATTGTGAATTCACAGAATAGAGAAATTATCTTGTATTCTCAGCAATATAAATTAAGCAAATTCCTTATGTATAATGAATAAAATGGATGTAAGGAATTTTAAAAGGATATAGGATGTAATTTCTGTAAAACCGAGTTTTACTGTATTAGGTAATGCTCTTCGCTTTATGTTCAGTTCTATATATTCTGTTTATAGGTCTGAAGTGTACCAGTGTACCAGTTTCTCTTTGACCTGTGCCAACTTTGGTAACCCCGCCTTTGTCAAGGACACATGTACTTGCCACTATCCCGAGGGTCTAAATCTCTCTACCGGATGTCCGACTCATTTTGATGGGGATTATTTAACTTAGTACATATATTCAATGCTCTGTTTTCCTTTGGCTTTCCATAAGGTGTGGTGTTCTAGTTGTTACATATTAAGCATCTGAAATTTACAAAGCTTTCATTCACTGATGAAATATATATGGGAAAAAATTTGGGAGAATGTCAACGAGTGTAACAAATATTCAATAACAGCATCTCGCATGGCAAAGAGGTAAGACTTAGGTCATTTCATTGTCGTCAAAAAAATTTTAAGTTCTGATGTTATTAATTTCTTAACAAATGAGAATCTATTTGCGATTTGGGATACTTTAACTGCGTACATGTAGTGTCGAGAATGCCACACTTTTCTGAAAGTACGGTAATGATAGAAAATTGTACAAAAAATTAAAAAATGTTCTTTCATTTTCAAAAATTCATTATTTTACATCAAATTGAATCTGCACACTCGGCATAAAAGTTTGGAGTGCCAAAAGACTAGCTACATCATGACTTTTTTATGTTATTTCTCAAAGACAGTCAACTCAGGTCAAGGTCAAATAAGTCCTTATACTTCAACCTAGCCAAACGGAGGCAAATGTAACAAATACATGTATATCTTATTTAGATTAAAGAATAAGATGAATTAATTTCAGAAAAGCTTTTGGTACCTAATATTTATTTCTTCAGATTGAGTGATTTCAACAAAATGGCGTCTGACACCTTTACCAGATTAAGTACCTGGATACATGTAACTGGCTGTCCCAGTGGGTTTTATGAAGGCAGTTTTACACATCATCTTAAAGACACCAGGATGGACCACACAAGTTCCACGTTTAATGCTGACATCATTTCAAAGCCCACCTCTACATTTTACAAATTTTGTGCTTAGAAGAAAACGGAAGAAAATAGAATTTCGCCAAGCTGGCCTGCAGAAAAATATTGTATCTACCGCCAAGGAGGGGTTTGTCCCATTGGTAAATAATGCAGAAATAGATTTACCGCCATTTCTAATTTAATTTAATTTTCAAGCAAATGTAAACAAACAATCAAATTAAATTAAAAGCTGTGGATTCAATTTTTTTATTCACAAAATACTTCAAATTTGCTGTCACTGTACCAGAAATATGATCACTATAATTACTTTTGAACATTTATATCTTAGGCTTCAGTGGTGGATATATACAGTATGATGACACCATGAATCCATAGCATTCAGATATTCTCGGCATTCTTCCTGAAGGTGACTTCACGGCTGACAGATGTTTTATTTCTGTTGTTGCAGTGACTGATCTACATCATCTGGTTATCCTACCCTTAAAAGAGCCGTTTATCTTATTTCCAGACACCTCTGCTTGACAGTAAGTTGCAGGTTCTAATTTTCACAAAGGTTTTAATTTCATAAAATAATTAAAAAGGAAAAAAAAAAATGGGGTAAATAAGGCCATGCAAAATTAATTCCTTGGTTCTCAGGCCTTTTTTTCAACAAATATGATGAGGGATGGAGGCATTTTTTTTTTTACTTTTTATTGCCCCCAAAACATGATGAGGCAGCTTTTTACATTGTACAAAACCTCAAAAAATGATGAGGGAGGTGATTTGTTTTTTTTTTATTTTATTGATTTAGCAATAAAAAGGGTCAATGAGGCACCCTTGGAAGAGATGAGGGAGGGCCTGAGAACCAAGAAATTAATTGTTTTGGTCTAATGACACGTTTTTGTTTTAATATTAGCCTTTTATCAAGTCTGTTGTTTTAGTTTATAAAAATTGTCTTTGTATTTTAAGGAATGCAAAGTTTTGATGGCAATGCAGAGTCAAGATATTGTGATAAAGACATGCTAGCTTGAAGAAGACCATCCAGTGATCATGGTGTTCCACTCAATTTTTCAGAATTATGTGTCAGATTGAAATTCATCTTATGGTGCACAAAACAATCAGGATATTCTTCTGGATCTAGTAAGTGTTTGTAAATAGGAATGAAAAAGATTTTACTCTTCCCTTGTATACTTCAGATTGGAACCTGAAAATGAGAAATGACCATGTAAATGCATTTTTCTATATAGGTAAACAGTTCATGTTACTTGTACCTGTAATATTATAAGCATGATCTGAATTTTTATTATACCTTGAAATTTTACTTTACATACTGACAGACTTTCTGAAAGTATTTTCATACACTGAAATCTGTATGTCCGATTAAAATATGTTGACTCAATATTTTTTTTCAGGTCCGAAGTATTGACAGAACCAAAGAATACCTGATAGTCTGCAAATGGAGTGATCATTCTGATTGGATGAATCAGGCAACACTGATTATCTCAAGACATTTTAGGCTAGAGACTCCATCTTCATTCATAAATGATTGATGTTGACACTTTCTCACGGGCTTTTGTTTCATATCTTCTTTTTCATAACATGGACACCATGCAGCATCAGTTATCCTGTAGTGTTAAAGTGTTTTATGTTCAAAGTAATTGATTCTCAGACTTATTTAAATTTGTTATTAAACAAGCTGTAATAAAATCATGATAGCAATAAGCACAGTATTATTTTACTTTGCATAGCAGAAGTCTTAATTCATGGAAAAATAATGAGGATTTACTTTGTCTATTTTAGACAGGTAGAGCTTTATTTTTCTATTAGCTGCAGAACTGTAGCTCTCTGGAAAAAAATATTGGGGGCAAACCTGAGAGCTACAGTGCCATCCATTGAAAAAAAAACTGTATATATATTGCGCACAAGAAATATTTCCTGATTTATTCCTCCCATGTTTTTAAACTGTCATCTCAAAATATTACTACCGTAACCATGTGTTCCTAACATATTCTTTCACTGTTTTCACAACAAAACATTCCTTATAATTAATGTTAGTAGCCCTCCTGGACCTGAAATTAAGATCATCGAAAGTTTCATCTATTTATACTACCACTTTGGTTTGCAAAATATTTCGGTCTTGCAATGCTTCATGCAGTTGCAAACTACGAGAGTACTTGATATTAAGAGAAGTAGGGAAGAATTAATACAGAAGCAAGCACAAATTTCGTGCACAATAAATATACAGTTCTTTCAGTGGGTGGCACTGTAGCTCTCAGGTCTGTCAAAATATTTTTTTAGAGAGCTACAGTTCTGCAGCTGTTCATAATTCTTCTATGGAATCATCATTGTTTGAGGAAGGAGGACTAACATTTTTGGATTGAACATCAAGTGAATCAGCTACATTTTTATTTCCACAAATGCTTATTTGGATAATTTATAAGTCCACAGATTCATATTATTTGATTAACCTTTATAAATCATGTCCTGTCCAGGTCAAAACAAAATTATATATTTATGTCTGTCCACAAAAACTGACCTCCACAGTCACATTAAAATAATTCCCCTACAGCATTATACAATTTAAAAAAAAAAAGATAAAAAATATCAAATATAAATGTATGTGTATAAGGGAATCGTCAATAATTAGTAAAATATTTGGAAAAATTTTTCTTGACTAAAAATCTAACTCAAGATTATAACATGAAAAAATTTGTTAGGTGTAACACCTTCAGAAGACAGTTTCTGACTGGATACTTTGGATAACAGTTTGAGACTGTGAGTGAGAATTGTTGTGATGTGTGTAACAAGCAAAATACAAACAGTATAGAAACATTAAACCTTTGTTTTATGTCAAATATATGCAATAGTGGGCCAGAGCACATGCTATATTGTTGACAGAATTATGATCAGAAATCTGGGGTGCTTTTACTATATTAAATAAGGTGCGACATATAAAACATTGTATATCCTAACATAGATCATTCATATATACATTAGACTAGACAATAAAATTTTGATGTCGGTCCACGACAAAGGAAATATTGGGGGTCAATTTTGACTACCTCCGCGTTGTTAAAATGTAAACATTTTTTAATCCAGTGATAACAGTGTAAATTTACGCAAAATAAATCAAATGAATAAAAAAATAAATAGAAAACAACTTTGGTTAACAGTAAGCATTGATGAAATAAGTTGTCATGATGTAAAACAAATAGATATGAGCAATTATTTCTCGAGATGGTTACTTACTTTGTCCTCCATTTTGAAATTGCGCAACGTCTAACAGTGAATCAACCGATGCCTGACCTCAATGTAGAGAGTGCGCGAACGGAATTGTGGGAAGGGGACCAGACTAATATGTATAATGTATATGAAAGAGGAAACCATTTTAAAATCTATATCAACACTTACCAACTATCAATGCAATAGTATATTACTTTAAGCGCATATTTCTAAAATTAAGCGAAGTCTTTTATTAGCGGTTGCTACAATGCATGAAAGATTTCTCGCTTTGTTTTACATCATAGATAATCATGTTTAAAATAATTTCACGCAGAGTTGAGGAACATTGATTTTTTAAGGCCCCGGTACATCACTGAACATTAATTTCTTTTGTCAAACAATATGCTCCAGTTGTTAGATTTTATGCTAAAATAACATTTCCAGCGAAATCTCAACCTCTTTTCCCGAAATAGTACATCTACTCGATATTCAGTGTGTACACTGGATAAAAAAAATGCTATTAAACGCACCACTTTCTCTTTTTTTTTTTGGAAGCTTGCCTAATTCGCACGAGTATATCTAATTTGCAATTTCTCCCAACACAGTGTTGTTAATAACTGTTTTCGTATCAAGGAAAAATTCTTTGATAGCCCTCTTACCGAAAAGCCAATTTTCACACGAGCACTGCGCACCAATTTTTGCCAGATTTGAAATTGGTGATTACCGATGGCAGTTAAAAATTTATTACCGGTAATAAACCGATTAAACACGTATGATCAAGTTGAGTGAGAAGGGGAAAAGCTTAACGAGATTGCTGCAAAGTATCACATTAAAAAGATGTGGGTAAGTGAAGTGAGTGCCGAGCGCATGGCGAAGGAACATGTTTTAATGACTTACAAATGTAGGTCAGTCTCGGCAAGATTCGAACTCACGACATTCCGAACACGGAGCGAGCACAATACCGGCTGAGCTACCGTGAGTGTCTGCAAATGTAGTTTTGTGTCTATGTACCTTTTTGTGAATGCGTTGTGGCAACGCACTTTGATAAAAATTACGCAATTTGAAAAAAAAAAATTCAAAGTGCGATGTAACGATGCGTGACGGTGTTCGTGTGTCGAGGTGATAAGAAGGATCGCAATCCAATTAAAATCAAGACAAAAACAAGTACTTATTATATTTCTGTACAGAAAAGACTGTAGTCGTTCTCTTGGCATGGTCACGATTTTCCATTCGTGTGTCATCGGAGCTTTTACTTCTGTAACTTTATTCCGAGATACTTCTTAATTCTTGAAAGTGAACTTTTGATTGAATAATTGAGAGGTCATCAGGAGATGACCCTGAATGAGGTTTCTTCATATCCTTGTGTAGCGATCTATGTGAGCGGATCAAAGGATATGATTTTAATCAGATTGAGAGGGATCGAAGAAGAAAAAACACTTTCCTAAGTATTTTTTTTTCCAGCTACATGATCATCCTTAACATCAAACTTGGAGTCCATTTTTTCTATAGTGGTCCAATGAATTTTTTTTGGTAATATGTATAGAGGAATTTTAATTTAAAAAATAAACCCAAAGGGGGGTCATCTGGATCTGAGCATGATCATTTAGAGTTAAAAAACCATTGGATGTTCAATCGCGATCTGTATTAATTGCATGTATTTCTATAGTACTGATCCACACCGCGTAATAGGCTAGCTTCAACAATATTGCATCTCTAAAGATTGGGCGTTGTGATAAAAAAATTTCAAACCAAGAGATGTTTGTAAAACACTTATGCCCCCTTCCCCAAAATTGGAATTTTTCTAAGTCCAAAAAGCATAACTCTTTCAAAAATGGCGCGATCATACCCAAAACAGAACTTGACCTGATAAATCTGTATAGTAAATTTCATTTCAAAATGTGCAACCTCATCAAAGAAAATGAACGAAAACTACAAATAATTGGAATTGTTCTAAGTCCATGGGGGCAACTCCGTCAAAAATGGCGCGATCGTACCCAAAACAGAACTTGACCTAGACATTCATCTGATATATCTGTATACTAAATTTAGTATGTGCAACCTCTGCGAAGTAAGTGAACGGACACTGCAAATAATTGGAATGTTTCAAAAAGCAAGGGAAATAACTCTGTCAAAAATAGCGCGATAGTACCGAAAACAGACCTTGACCTAGATATTCATCTGTTATATCTGATTACCAAATTTCATTTTAGTATGTGCAACGGTTGTGAAGAAAATGAACGGAAACTAAGTGGACCGACCGACCAATCGACTGCAGCAAAGCAATATGCCTTCCCTTCTTCGAAAGGGGGGCATAAATATTTTCAGAAGGATCCCTTTTATTTGATGATTTTATCCATAAGAACTGAAGTGTACCAAATATTCAAAATTTATAAACACACAATTATATCTCTGGCATAATAGGACAACAAAGTGCGGTGATGGAATAAAAAAATCCAATGGGTGTCTGCCATTGAATAAAAAGAAATAACAAATATTCTTCTTATAATATGCAATCATACAATAATAAACAATCATAGAACATGTATTCACATTAATTAAAACTTTAAAGAATTATTCAGTTTTCATTAACACTATACCGTGTAGGTATTCATTTGGTGAACCATAAATTTTTATTAGGTAAAATATTACAAAACATTAAAATATACAAATGACTAGCATTTTTATAATTAAAAAAAAAACTTTGTAACACTCAATATAAAATCAATATAAAAAAATTTTCATATATGCTAAACAGATTCTTGGATGCTTTGGATCCAAGCAATCAGATTAATGTAGCAATGAAATTCAATTGCATCCAAAAAAAGCATTCAAATTTTCCATCCAATTCTTATACGCAAAATGAATTTATTCTTAAACAAATGGATACATTTTAGCACTATTTTAAAATAATTTTAAACACTGAAAAAAAGGAACTTTGCGATATAATTTTTCTAATTTGTAGCAGAAACAGGGAAAATACTGTAACATTAAACACACTATAGCAGCACGCAAAATCTAAGTTATGGAGAAACTGTAATGCAAACAAAAAGATATTATATGCTTATTTCAAGGAAATCTTTAAAAATATAAATTCCTGACATAAAATAAATTTTCGACATTTTTGTAAATTTTACTTGATACAGCGAGAAAAAGAACATTCCTGAAGCCCTGGTGCATCTAGTATGGTAGCAAGGTATCGATAAGTCAGAATGAACTCATGAATATGCTTTTATACTAAATCTGAACTTTGAAAAAATTAAATGATCTCATATAAAAACAAAAAAAATTATTTTGATTTAATATCACTTAGATAATTTGAAACGCAAGTAACCACATCCCGTTACAAAAAGAGTGGCGCCAAATCCCAAAGCAATCCCGATCCCAAGGCTTTTTGGTTCCCAAGTGATTGAACCTTCTTTGTCTTCATCATCTAAAAACAAACAAACATACGCACACTAAATACAAACAGTGTGTTGTATTTTAAATATAACATCTGATAAAATCTTAATATAAAAAACAGGAAAACAACAGAACGCTTGCCGCGGTGTCTGCTAGCTATTCCCACTTTTTAAAAATCTCAATTCCACCTATTCCCACTTGCAAATAACAATAGATGTTTATATTTACCTGTATTTTGTAAATTCAAAGACAGAAAATAATGAATACATCTATGAGAAAATATGATTTATTTCAGATTTTTGAAATAATAAAAAGATCTTACAAGAAATCGCAAATTAATACCTAAATTTAAGAACATAGTTAATTATTTGTTTACACAAAATTCCACCTACTCCCACGTGAAATTTCACCTTTTTATACCTGATTTTCAGAAAGTGGGAATAGCTGGCATAAACCCTTGCCGCTTGCAATATTGAACGGTGGACATATTAGACTGCCTTCATGATGCATATATGTAATTGTTGGTACATCTTGATATGAATGTATTTACAACTTACATTCTGGATATAAGCAGACATCTGAAAAAAAAATCAATTTATTGAATGTCATGCCTTTGGAAAACAAATCATTTTAAAATTGCATCTTTCCAATCTAAGACTTATTTACAGTGCTAACCTCTCCAGTTACACTGCGACCAACGCCATCCTTTTTGACATGCGCCTGGGCAGTTTCCGGTCTCCCAGTCACAAGGTTCGTTGTCTTTGCAGAAACACCACTTATCACAATCCCATCCATATAATCCGGGTTCACAGACTAATAAAAAAAATATTATGTCACATAATTATGACGTAATATTTAAAAGCATACACCCATAGTTGGTCCACTGATTCATGACAATAAGCTTTGCCGTTGTATCACCCTTATTTAACAGTCTGTTAGTTATTATATGAATACCTCACATTTATTAAACTTTTTTATATCCCACGCAACAAGTTGCGTGAGGTATAATGTTTAGTCAGTCAGTCAGTGTGTCAGTCAGTCCTTTTTTTGTCAGCGCAACTCCTCATAAAATGTTTAGATGTGCATATTACCAGAAAATTCCAATTTCTTAGTTTTTCCCAGGAATTTCAGCACTTCGAGTATTGAGGGAGCGTAGGGTATGTGAGCTTATTCACTTTTTCTTTCATTTGATAGTTTGTTGTTATTTACACGAATATCTCACATTTATTTAACGATATGTTAGTATTTTCATTGTACTTTCATGTAACGGTATGTTATTATTTATATGAATATCTCACATTTATGTAATGGTATATTAGAAAACATTTATACTGATGTATTTATAAGAGCATCTCATTTTAATGCAAGGGTATGTTAGTATTTATAATTTTATATGAATGTCTCACATTTATGTAACAGTACATAGACAAAATATTTATATGTTTCTATAAGAGCATCTCATTTTAGTGTAAAGGTGTTTTTATAGTTTTTATATATATATTCCCCATTTATTCAATAGAATATTTGTATTCATATGGATATCTCTCCTTTATATGCATTAAAATGTTAAATGAATACATGTATCTCACCTTGTAACGGTATACAAGTATTAGTATTTATATGAAAATCCCACCTTGTAACGGTCTTTTAGTATTTATATAGATATCTCACCTTCATGTAACGATCTATAAGTATTTATATAGATATCTCACCTTCATGTAACGATCTATAAGTATTAATATGAATATCTCACCTTCATGTAACAATTTATTAGTATTTAGATGAATACCTCACCTTCATGTTACGATCTATTAGTATTTATATGAGTACCTCACCTTCATGTAACGATCTATTAGAATTTATATGAATACCTCACCTTTAATAAACGATTATTAGTATTTACTGTAAACCAACTTTTATTCGCGACGACTTTATTTCGCGATTTACCAGTTGTAAAGTAGTCCGCGACGATAATATTTCGCGATCAAGCCTCTTTTGGATCTGTTGTTATAGAAACAGAGTCGTTTAGGACCAGTTCGCGGCGAGAAATATTTGCGATGACAAGGCCTTGCGAAAATTTCTCGCACGCGAAAAAAATTGGTTTCCAGTATATGAATACCTCATCTTCCATGTGACTATCTATTAGTATTTATATGAATACCTCACCTTCATGTAACGATCTATTAGTATTTATATGAATACCTCACCTTCATGTAACTATCTATTAGTATTTATATGAATACATCACCTTCATGTAACGGTATATATTAGTATTTATATGAATATCCCACCTTGTAATGGTATATTAGTATTCATCTGAATACCCCACCTTGTAACGGTATATATTAGTATTCATCTGAATACCCCACCTTGTAACGGTATATATTAGTATTCATCTGAATACCCCACCTTGTAACGGTATATATTAGTATTCATCTGAATACCCCACCTTGTAATGGTATATTATACACTTATTGCTGTTTTTTAGGTCAATACAATGATTTAGACACCTGAGGAGTACAATATTCACTGAGCCCGAAGGGCGAAGTGAATATTGTACTTCGAAGGTGGCTAAATCATTGTTTTGACCGCAAAAAACAGCAATAACTATTTTATTATATGATAGCAAACTCCTACAAGACTGTTTCTTTGCTTTAATTGAAAGCTTTAACAAGAAATTTCAACAAAAACACATTGTAACAGAAAAAATTGAACAGGTCAATAATTCCTTATATTGACCTGCAATAATTCCTTGTATTGACCTGGAACGTCACGTGCAGGTCAATACAACGTAGTATTTTTCTAACATAGTTGGATCTCAGCCAATCAGAGTGAAGGAAATTATTCAATCATATAATAA
>PRKT01000431.1:454951-475083 GCA_003671525.1 Saccostrea glomerata | reverse complement strand
AACTCGTTTCAAGTTTCGTTTTCCAATAATAAATATTAGTATTTCCCCCAATTACTAGTAACCAATCAAATACCTAGAAACAAACTTCAATGTCTCTATTATTAGAATTTCTATACGGACTGAAGGGATTCCCAAGTTTTCATTGGCTAAAATACGAAATAAAATGTCATGTGTCTAAAGTCGAAATATCGACGACCGGCACTGAACGGAAAACATGGCGGACTGCACTATATCGACAACCGGCACTGTGATGGTGTTATCTGGGTCGTCGCTTTATCGTGTACCGGCACTACCAAGGGTTAACCAAACTTACATAAAAGGGTCAGGATATGTTGAAGATTAAAAATTGTTCAAGGCATGACCCTGGGGCAAAGGATGTGTTCTCAAGGTCACTTCAAAGTTGACCAAAATTTACACTTAATAAAAATGTTGTTATTTTGCTTAGTATAAATTCTAGAATCATCAAATCCATACATGTTAACTCTACCGATTTAGGCGGGAGTCTATCGCTTTTTTTAACCATCTCCTGCCTACCGATTTTATTTGTAAATCTACCGCTTTTCTACAAAAGTTTTATCTAAAGTATTTTAGGTTCGCTTGGGTATCCATTTTTGAAGCCACTCGTCATGAAATCTTGTAAGATATCGCGTGATTTAACATGGATTCATACAAACACTTTTTTTTTACTAATGTGTACATAGATTTCAAGCACTTATGTGACAACGACAACAGCACAAAAATCAGTGATTACATTGGTTACGATAAATTTCGTCGACATTACTGCAATGAAAAAGGAGAAACGTTATTTTAGAATTGGATGAATTGGATGAAAATGTTTGACATCGTCTAATATGTTTTACGGTGCGACCGTTGGGGCAAGCGCAGTTATTTACTATCAAAACCTTTACATAGATTTTACGTTCACTGCCTATCCTCAGTTCATTATAAAGGAGAAGAAAACAAAACAGAGAAATCACTTCCCAAGCATCGGGATCGAGATTCCTAACATCTCGGAAGTTTCCGACGAAATCGGAAATACCCGAGCCGTAAAAGTGACGAAAGTATGACGTCAAATAAAAAGTCATGTTGCCTTAGGACTTAAACGATAGTTTATAATTGGCATAGAGCATGGAGACTGTATATTAGATCATAAAAAAATATTTTAGGTTTTAAATAACTCATTGCAATTCATTAAAATTAATTGCAAAATAAACACCCCTCTATTCGTCCCAATGAAAGGAAGCCAGACGTGTTGTCCACATATGCGCTGGTCACTTGATAATTATCTCTCATCACCTCCAGGCAATTAATTGTCTACCAACTCCAAAGCAATGCTTTTACAGTTAAAGCACTGATTATTTACTGTCTTTTAATTGCTTTGATTATTTTTTTGTTAAAATCAGGGTCGGTTTATGTCCTTTCCTATGTGTGAGCATGTGTTGAATACAACACATAAAACAATTAAACACTTGTTAAATGTAATTTGATTGTATCTTATACTTATCGGCCTCTTGTTTAAAGCCCAAGATAAAAAGCACCGCCTTCAGATTTACCTGGTCTGTATTCCCCTGTCAATCAATTGAATTAAGGTCCATCATTGGGTACTTAAAATTGATTGACATTTAGCTGTGTATAACTCTGTCACCTTCTTTGACACTCGTGGCCACCATCAAATTAATTTTTGGTCTTCTGATGTTTACCGCTAAATTACAAGCACAATTGGGGGGCCATTTTAGCTTGATTACATGTATAATTGATTATAATTATCTGAATTATTTGAATTAAAAAAACGTCATTGAAAAAAAATGAAAATTTTTTCATAGTGTTTCTATAAAATAAATCAAGATTGGGTATGATTTTTTTTTATTAATTAAAAGTGCAATCTTGTCTTCACCCGCAAAATATTCTTGTTATGAGACGCAGCAAAAAAAAAATACCGGGTACGATAAAAATAAAGGATAAAAATAATATAAGCTGGTAAGGAATAGTAAGGATGAGAGCAAAATACCTTATTAGAAACAACTTCTTAGCCTGGACAAGTATTTTAAAAGACTTTCTCTCTTTTCATATTTTATAACCGCGCCTTTCTTACTACGTGGGTTGTTATCTCCGTTCTTACTACGTGGGTTGTTACCTCCGTTCAAGGTCACATGTGTTAGAAATAGTTTTGAAAGAAATACAGAATGAGATTGATAAGTTGGCAATAACTTAATATTTCGTTTTTAGTTATTCTGTTATAATTTACATTAACTTTAATTTCACACATACTTGTATATAATATTAATTTCGTGAAACCATTGTTATTGCGAATTTTTCACAATAGGATACCTTTGCTAAAAATAGGACCACGAGACTTTTCAAACAAACAGGAAGTAACTGTTACTATTGATAGTGATCAAAGTTCTGTGCTAATATATTTATGATAATTATAAACATTTCTTAAAATATAGAAAGGGACAGGCAAGGATGAATATTTTACATTTGAAATTGTACCTGTATTTCATTTTTTTAACAATGAACTCAACTAACTGCTGCTGTGACATTCAATGTAGGGTACATACTGTAAATTTTTACAAAAGTCGGCTGATGGAATTTCTGCTTGATATATTAGATATAAGTCTGAAAGTTATGGAATTTTGCAAATATCATTCATTACTAATGACATTTTTTTTTTACGATGTTGAGATCTACTAATTTTATGATGAAAAGTAGGCCAGACAGACTGTACAGGTAATACACATGGACTTCCTGTGTATACTGTTTGTGTATAGGGATAAGCGCTTCCCATGGTCTGCACGACCGTCAATGCCTCGGGGTGCCAAGCATGTAAAATTTAGTCCCTCCCCTTACCTGAGAAAACCGTATGGTTAAAAATCTCGGCCTTTAAATGATTGAGAGTAACAAATTATCGCGATTTTCAAAGTTCAGAACATCGCTTGGTAAAATTTTCTGTTGCGTATAATACATCCGAACTGCATGTTTTTCCACAGTTTCAGACTTGAAAGGGGTGTGTGTATTTTACATAAATTCATATTATACTCGGCCAAATACGGTACATGTATCATATTTTCGATAAATTTTTATTAGATGACATTTCTATCAAGAATATTGTTTTTATATCTGATTTATATTGAATCTAGATTACTGTAAAACAACTTTTATTCACGTTTGAGAAATTTTCATGAAGTTTGCGAGAATCTTGTTATTGCAAATATTTCTTACCTTATCACAGTGATAAGGTAAGGTCACAGTGACCTACTTTCAAGTTGACGTTCTTTGAGAACCTAAAATGCATCAACTGACAAAGTTTGATGATCATAGGCCTTAAAGTGTCCAAAAATGCTTTTAAATCAATTTAAAAACGAATGACTGCAAAAATTAAAAAGTAGGACATCATGACCTACTTTTGAGTTAACATGAAGTCCTAAGATGCATCAAATTACAAGATTTGATGATCCTAGTCCTTATAGTAAGCAAAATATAAATGTTTTTATTAATTGTAAATTTAGGTCAACTTTGAAGTGACCTTGAGACCAGGCCCTTTGCCTTTGGCTTAGAAGAGCTAAAATCAAATGAATCTTGATAACGTCATATCAAATTCATTTAGAGAATAAAGAGCTGGTCATCCAGTACATGTAATTTAGTGCTTTCACAGACAATAAATTACAATAAAGAGGATAAGAAAAGAGAGATCTTTAAAGCCGCTTGGTTCGATTCTAATCGCAAAAAAATATATTCGTTTTTCTTCTTGAAAAATAATTGTCCATAAATTGTTTCAACTTTTGTCAAATTATATCCCCAAAGTCTTTTTCTATTAAAAAAAGGATGTCAATGAATATTCGAATATTCATTCGATGAGTTGATATTCGAATATAAATCTATCATTCCAATATTCATTTTTAAGTGTACAAGCATTTAAAAGAGAGAAATCGAATCAAGTTTGTACAAAATTAAAAGACTCTCCTCTTGGACTACATATACTTTAAAGGTGTGAAGAGTGTATCTATTTAAGTAATTTATTCATTTGTTCACTTAATTAGTGGTATAATAGTATAATAGTATACAGTCAATCAGCTTGTATTGTTGTAACGACACAGTTTTACAGTAAACACATGGATCTCTTGTTTATGTAAATATCGTTAAAAACCATTATCAGGAAATTAATTAGCAAAAAAAGATTTCTTTTAATTTTTCTTCAGTAGATAATTGTTCTGCTTGGTATAAATTTGTATCAGTTATAAGTGTAGACTTTAGTAAGACAACCAATTAAACTGGAACATTATTACTTAAGAATCTTTTGAGATTTCAAAAAAATCATTACATTTTGGATGTATACTTTTAATGAAATTTATTTGATAATTAAAAAATATAATGGTGGTGCAATTACCAGAATCTAAATAAGCTTTATAATTGATTCCAAAATAATGGCATAAAACCTATACTGCTTGACAGGAGAGTGAAGATATAAATTATATACATGTATAATGCAAGATGTATTTATTTTATCAAATATTCGAATATATTTGAATACTCCTATCGAATATCAATAATTGACAATTTTGACATCCCTAATTAAAAGATATCAAAATTCAAAAGTTAAAAAAATAATTTTTGTTCGGTCACACAAAAAAAATAATCCTATGTTGATATCGTGTGAAATCACCTTCGAAAAATTAAATTTTTTGCTTATACCTCATGAAGAACCCACAACAAAGTACTTAAATACCTGTACATGGACAATATTTTAGCCTTCTTTACTAAACTTACTTTTAAAAAAAATCTTTAAAAATATCTGATTTTCCTTTATTCTTTAAATATGCATATTAATATAAAAATTACTATTGATTATATTCAATTAATTTCTTAATTTTCAAAAGATATATTATGACTGTTATGTAACGACTTATATATTTTAATAGCATTTCACAGAAAAATTAATTTAAAAAAAATCTTATTTCATATAAAAGATATTAGAATTTCAAATTTTTTGGCGGGTTGCCTACCTACTGACCCAGTTTATAAATTATAGGTCGGCAATTGCAAACAAGGAATTTTTTAAGCTTGGCCTAATGTAAAAATTGATTTTTTAACACTTGGTGATGTTTCTGTTTGTTAGTTTTAATGAGTAGTTTTAAGCTGTAGTTCACTTTTTTGTACAGATATTCTATATTCTATGTCAGTGAAACCTTACACATAAACCCAAAATTAACAAGTCAATTAAAATAAAAAACAGAAAAAACAAGAGGCCCAAGGGCCTTGAATCGCTCTTCTGATAAATTGTACAACCTATCACTTGTATTTGAAGCCTCTAACCCTAAGTATCCTAAGACCCAACTTGCATCAACTAACAAATTTTGATGATTCTTAGCCAATTAGGACTCTTCCAATATACCCCCCCTAAACTTCGTTTGCGGGGGGTATAAAAAGTTAACGCACACCGCACACTGCACAAATAACCATAGCATTAGCTCTTTGAGCCTTTGGCTCAGAAGAGCTAAAAAGAAAAACTACAAAATAAAGTTGATAATTCCAGGTGCACTGATCTTCATATGGTGAATAATATGTGTACAAATTCTTTGATAAATCCTTGCAATAGTTTCTGAGAAACAGTCTGCACAATACCACAAAATAAAAATAAAAATGAAAAAAACCTGTAAAATGCAAAATTATCATCTAGTCAAATTGAAAATACCAGGTGCACACTTTCCTATGGTGAATAATAAGTGCAAATTTTCAGACAAATGCTCCCAATAGTTTTTGAGAAACAGTCCGGACAAAATCTTGTCTACAGAAAGACGGATGGACAGACAGTCATGGCGATTCCAATATACCCCCCTAAACTTTGTTTGCAGGGGTAAAAAAAAAGCCAATCATTATCTTTGACCCAAGTAGACATTAAAGATCAATCTTGCCTTAGTCTTATATTCTCCTCTTCTTTAAGAAAAGGTTTGAACAAAACCAATTCCTCTTTGCTGAAATCTGAAAATGATAAAGTGTATAATTTTATAATCTACTTACTATGATGTAAAAATTTTTTTTTAGAGGAACTGTGAACACCGAGTTCACAAATTGATTCTTCCTGCTCCCATGTGAATAAACACCCCTGTAAACACTGTAAACATGCAATCGGCAATTCTGATGAGATCGGCAACACCAATTGTTAAATTCAATTACATAAGGAAGATGGGGTACAATAAAACAGTGTTTTGTCCCGGCCATTTCTTCACAATTTTCCTAAGCTGAAAAAAAGTTTAACAATTCTAGGTCAATAATTACCCTGGATACTTAAATATAGCCATAAAATTCAAAACAAGGTCACCGTGACCTTCTTTTTGGTCGACATTCTCAAAAAACACAAGTTGCATCAACTGACAAAGTTTGATGATTCTAACCTTATAAGTAAATACTTAAATATGGCCATACAATGTCAAAAGTAAGTCACCTTGACCTACTTTTGGTTGTCAATTGCCAAAAACTCAAGATGCATCAATTGACAAAATTTCTAAGCCAATAAGTACCAAAGATACTTAAATTTAGTCATAAAATGTCAAAAGTAGGTCACAGTGGCCTAATTTTTTGGTCGACATTTTCTGAAGACCCAAAATGCATCAACTGACAAAGTTTGTATTCAAAATATGCATTTTAAACAAATTAAAAGCAAATGCCTGCAAAATTCAAAAAGTAGGTCACAGTGACCTACTTTTTCATAAATATGTTGTAAGGCCCCAAGATGCATCAACTTACAAGATTTGGTGATTCTAAACCTCTCATTGTCTGAAAAATGGGATCAAACGTTTCAGAGAAGATAAACCATAAAATTCAAAAAGTAGGTCACGGTGACCTATCTTTAAGTTGATGTTGTTCTAGGACCCAAGATGCATCAACTGACAAAGTTTGAGGATCATAGGCCTTAAAGTGTACAAAATATGCTTTCAAATAAATCAGAAAACAAAAACCTGTAAAATTTTAAAAAGTAGGTCACCGTGACCTACTTTTGTGTTAACATGATGTGAAGTCCTCAGATGCATCAACTTACAAGATTTGATGATCTTAGTCTTTATAGTAATCAAAATAACAACATTTTTATTAAGTGTAAATTTTGGTCAACTTTGAAGTGACCTTGAGACCACACCCTTTGCCCCAGGGTCAGGCCTTGAACAATTTTTAAATCTTCAACATATCCTGACCCTTGTATGTAAGTTTGGTGAAAATCCGCCAGATGGTCCTGGAGAAGATTTTTTAGCAAGCAGTACTTTCGGATTTATTGTCCTGATTATCTCCCCTTGCTTTAGGGTACCACCCCTAGTTTTAGTATAAATGGTAGCCCATGGGCCAAGGATACCCCACGACTCATTGACAATGATTGGCCAACGGGTTCTTGAGTTATGGCCTATATTGCAAAAAGTTAACACGCGCCACATGAGGCACACCGCACAAATGGTCATAGCGATATCACTTTGAGCCTTTGGCTCAGAAGAGCTAAAAACAAAAAACAAATCAAAGAAGATGAAAATAGCGTAAATCTTGCAGCCAATTACTGCTAATACCGTATTTTGTTCTTAAAATCAACACTACCAGAGCATGCTTCCATATGACCAGTCATGGCTTTGCTTTTCTTGAGAAAAAGATTCTTCTTATGTATTCCTATGTTAAACTTTGATCCCCCATTGTGCCCCCATCCTACACCCAAGGGTCATGATTTGAGCAGACTTAAATCTACACTATCAAAGGATGCTTCTATACAACTATGACCAATCATGGCTTTGCTGTTTTGAGAAGATTTTTAAAGTTTTTATTTCTTTCTTGTTTTATTCTATTGCTGAACTTTGATACCCCATTGTGGTTCCACCCTACCCCCAGGGGTCATGATTTAAACAAATTTGAATCTACATAACCAAATGATGTTTCTACATGAGTTTCATCTTTCCCGGCCCAGTGGTTGAATTTATTCATGAGAAAAAAGTTGTTTTTTCTTCATATGTAAAACTTTGATACCCCATTATGGCTCACCTTACTCCCTGGGGTCCTGATTTGAACAAACTAGAATCTACACAACCAAAAGAAGTTTCTACATGTATTTCATCTTTCCTGGCCTAGTGGTTCTGGAGAAGAAGATTTTTCCTATGTAACACTTTGATACCCTATCGTGACCATCTCCCTACCCCTGGGGTCATGATTTGGACAAACTTGAATTAACACTTTCTGTGGATGCTACCACATAAGTTTCATCCTTACTGGCTCAGTGGTTCTTGAGAAGAACATTTTAAAAGATTTTTCCATGCATTTCTATGTTAAACTTTGATACCCCTTTGTGGCCCCATCCTACACCTCTGGGTCATGATATGAAAAAACTTGAATCTTCACTTCCAGAGGATGCTTCCACATGAGTTTCAACTTTCCTTACCCAGTGGTTCTTGAGAAGAAGATTTAAAAAGATTTTTCCTCTTTTTTCCTATGTTAAACATTGATAACCCATTGTGGGCCCACCTTTCCCACAGGGGTCATGATTTGAAGAAACTTAAATCTACACAATATGAGGATGCTTCCAATTGAGTTTCATCTGTCCACTAAAGAAGCTATTACAAATAATACGCAATTAGTTTCTAGCGATATTCAATTTTAGTGATGTCAGCACCCTCGCTAATAATGCCAAAATTAAATCCTCTCTAAAAATTCTACTCATATGGTACCATGGTCCGGAGTAAATAATAGGTTAAAATTACAACATAATCAAAGGAATAAATTACTATTTGAAGTATATATAATACAAAAGGACCTTCGAAAACAATTGTCACCTGACTCATCACTCCTGTTCAAAATCACATAAAAGATGAGTTTGCAGGTAACAAATTCTGCCAAATCCAAATTTAAATAATATTCTTCAAAGTTCCCTCAGAAAGTGTGATATTTTATGACACTGTGAATATACAGTACCGACCAGGCACAACCAAACATCAGAACCACCCAGAGCAAGTACCCAGAGCGTACTCTGGGTTTGCTTTTGGGTCTGCTCTGGGTGCGCCTTGGGTGCCCTCCAGGTTTGCTCTGCGTTTGCTCAGGGTCAGCTCTGGGTCCGCTAGAGCAAACCCGGTGTTCAATTTCCAGTTTCTCCTTCACTTCCATACCAGTAAATTTGACCTGTGGCGCATTAAACATGAGTTCACAATAAAGGATCTCGGTATCTTTTTTATGCAAACATACAAACCATTTATCATCTTTAAGGAATTTTTTTTTAATTTTAGACTCTTTCAAAATTTTAAGCCTTATATATCAGAAATGATTAGATTTTTACAGTTTTTTGAAGACACTCATGACTTAATGAATATGATGCAATTTTCCAAAGCAAGGATGATTTTCCCGCAATTGGCATATTTTATCCAGATTATTTAATTTAAAAAATAATGAAATATGAAACAAGAGGCCCATGGGCCACATCGCTCACCTAAGCACAGTTGGGAAAAAAGCAAAAATCAGTTTATTATTGAAAAGTTTACACCCAAAAGTGGTCTGAACCAATCCTAAAAGAATTAAATCTATACTAAAAAAGGATGCTTGCATATTTCTTTGACTACCTGTGGATTTATTGCCCTTTACATTTGAACTTACATTGTGCCCCCCTCCCAACCAAAATAGCACCGATCATGGCTTTGCTGTCCTTAAAATATTTTTCCAATATTCCTACTGTTTTGATTGGCATTGAGGCCTCGCCCTATCCACGGGGGTCTTGACTTGAACAAACTTGAATCTACACTACCAGTGAATTCTTCCATACAAATATGACTAATCTTAGCTATACTTGCGAAGAAGATTTTTAAAGATATTTACTTAATATTCCTAAGTAAAACTTTGATCAGCCATTGTGGCCCCGCCCAACCCAGGGGGTCATGATTTGAACAAACTTGAATCTACACTACCTGAGGATATTTTCCCATAAGTTTCATTTTTATTGGCACAGTGGTTCTTGAGAAGATTTTTAAAACATGCCACCAAATTTTCACTATTTCTGAATAATATCCCCTTAACATTTGTAATAGCTTCTTTAGTTAGCATTTTAAAATCGCTTAAATTACTTCTCGCTAAAAATAAAATACAAGATTTTAGGTAGAAAAATCGCTAAAATTGCGTCTAGCTCAAATTTCTACTTATACGGTATATTCTTTGTTTCATCATTTCTTATAGGCCATTATTTTCAATTTGGTCTTTATAGACAAGAATACTTGTGACCCATGGATTAGGATTCCTTCCATATGCAGATCTCATTGTGACAGTAAACGAAGGAGAAGTTTCTGCGGTGGGCACCTTTCAAGAGCTAATGGATCATTCTACAGCATTTTCGGATTTTGTTCATAATTATCTTTCACAGAAACATCAAGATGATAAACATGACCTTGCTGAAAATAACTTAGAAGGTAACTATTTTCATTTCTTGTTTATTATACCCCTGCTTAGAAAGTAGAGGGGTTTTAGGGGTGTGTCTGTCCATCTGTTCATTATGCTTTGGGGTGCCATATTCTATTTGCAACTCCTATTATACCACTGAATAATATTTAATGAGATTTGCCATTATAATCATATGGGAGGTAAGGAGTATTATTTTGTAAGCTCAATGCTCAGTCAGTACTTCCATTTTATTTTCTAATCTTTCTCACTTAAAAATGACAAGGTATGGTAATGGCCAAATCCGTCCCCTAAGAACTGTGCGTTAAGACAAATTAGCAGCCCTGCAAAATCAGCAAAAATTAGAAGCACCATTACATTTTTAACTCAATTGAGCCTTCGGCTCAAGTGAGTTTTTCTGATCAAATTTGTCCGTTATCTGTAGTTGTCCAAGTCTTTTTCCAAGGAGAGATAATTATGAATTAATGAAAAATGCTTTTTATAAACCTACTGCTCCAGATCAATTGGACCAGGAAAGACTAAACTCATGTGGAAGCATTCTCAGTTAATGTAGATTCAAATCAAAACCCTAGGTGGTAGGGCACGGCCACAATGGCTGATCAAAGCTTAACATAGGATTACATAGGGAAAATATTTTAAAATATTCTTATCGAGATCAACAAAGCTATGATTGGTGATATTAATATGGAAACATCCTCAGTTAGAGTTAATCAAGTTTGTTCATATCATGACCCCTGGGAGTAAGATGTGGCCATAATGGGCAATTAATTTTTTTTGTAGAAATATATAGGAAATTTTTTAAAACTTCTCCTCAAGTATGGCAAAATTATGCATGTATACTTTATTGACATAGTGACATTCTCAAGTATTAAAAAATTCACCACCACTCCCCCAACAACTTTTCAATATTGAGCTGATTTGTGTTTTTTTAACTAGCCCATGTGCTCAGGTAAGCGATGTGGCCCATAAGCCTCTTGTTTAAACTATATATGTATTTATTGAAGTTATCATAACATGTGTATCAATCGGACACGTGTTTATCTAGTATATATGAAGAGTGTCGGTCTGATTGGTTAAAGAATTTATAGAATACCTGTTCTACAGGTATTCTGTTAAAGCACGCACTTACGAGAGCGCTTCTGTACTGACCTATATATTTGTTGTTATTTATTTTATAAATCATTTATGTTCGTTTGAGTGGAAATGAATAAGAACGTAACAATTTTACATTATGTTTACATTAAAAAGAATTTTTAGTTCTGTATCTCCTTTGTAAATCATCAAAATTTAATGTATTTCAATTTTTTTAGCTCAAGTGAACTTTTCTGATCAAACTTTGTCCATTGTCTGTCATCGTTGTTGTCCTTGTTGTCATCGTTGTTGTCCTTGTTGATGTAAACTTTTCATCATTAGGTCTTTCCACCTTTCTGTGGAAAGACCTCTTGAAATGCGTATGTTTATTATTCTTTTTCTTCCCTTAACTTTTGAAACTTCAAGACTTATCAAAAAACTTAATAGTTCATGATACCCAAAATTGTCTTAAAGGATAGAAAAAATGAAAATTAAAAAAAAAAACTGAAATGACCTTGACCTTTGACCTTGAAAAAATATTCAAGGTCAAAGGTCACGAGTCACAATGCAGTTGACCCCATGCTTCTACCACTTATAGTTTTCAAGTTATAAGGTTTAATAGTAAGTACAAAGACATTAAAGGGCGATAACTCATATAGGGGGACATCAGATCCTTTCGCACTGATACAGTGAAGTTATGCCTAAAGACCCTTAAGACATTAGTGAAGGTTTGGTGTCTCTACGGTCTACGGTTTCGGAGGAGTAGTGATAACAAGGTTTTTCGCACAAGGGGCAATAACTTTTTTAAGCGTTAATCTTAGGGGAAAAGAATTAAAATCTTGAAATAGTTTTAAGAGTACATATTAATGATGCAAAGACATTAAGTATATGTTGAAAGACAAAAGAGATATAAAAAAAGCTTAATTTCTCCTTTTCGGAATGACCTTGACCTTTGACCTCGAGCATAAATTTTATGGTCAAAGGTCATTAATTCTTATGCAGTTGGTCCGATATCTCTACGACTTCTCGCTTTGAAAATTTTTAATTATTTGTAAAATTTGAAAAGTTTCAGGGGCAATAACTCAATGAAGGGGTTTACAAATCCTTCTGTAATGTTAGAGTGAAGAGTCTTCTTTATTAGCCAAAAACATTGGTAAAGGTTTCAAACCTCTGCGTTTTACAGTTTTGGACGAGTAGCGATAACAAGCTTTAAAGTGAAAGGGGCAATAACTTCAAAAGGGATCAAAGATCAAATTTCTTGGGTCGTTTTTCGGAATAACTTTAAATATCCAGTATCATGAACTATTAAGTTTTCAAAAAACAGCATTACTAGGATCAGCATCAGCAAGCAAAGGATAGAACTAGCATTGACCTATTTTAAAACCAGCATTGACCTACTTAAAATCAGGATTATGCTGGTTTACTAATAATAAAGATTTGTTTTTCACAAAACGAAACCGCGAGTAGATATTCCTATTTCAGTCGGAAATAAATACAAAGAATGTGTTTCTTGCGGTTAAATTATTCAATATAATCTTTAGATAATTATCAAATTAATTTAGTAGCAATAACCCCGTGATAATTTTAAATCTGGATCAGCTGATCACCAAACGCTATGGAGTCCATTCCTGTGAGGCCACGCCACGGATTGATGATATTGAGATCTGTGATAAAGGGGTAAGTAGTAATGCTTGCGCATGAAAAATAAGTTAAACAATACAATTAAGTCTGATATAATATGCGTATAACTATTTACTACAAATTTCATAGGGTTTATGGGCATACACATGCTACGAAGTTTTTCAATCCGAATTTCCTCTAAATTGACGGAAGTCAGAAAATTTAGGTGGCAGTGCCTTTGATGAGATAATTTGCTATCAATTAATCACAGAGGTGTATTGAACAAAACTTAACAATTAGACCAATGAAATAATTGATTTTGTGTTAATTCAGGTGTAAATATTGTTTTAATGCGAAAGTTCTTACACTTTATAAAAACATGTGCAGATAAGAACAAGAAATCATTTTCAAATAGCTAAAAAAAAAATAATTCTCATTATGATATATGGGAGAGAGGATCTGACTGCGTGATAATTAATATGCATACACTCATTTTAAAAACTTTTCCACTACATATTTCTTTCTCTTGTTTGATGAATAGCATCTTCATTAAGAGGTTAAATTTGTGTAAAGTAGTTTGTATAACTGTCCTGTAATGTACTATTTTATTTTTTAAAAGTACTTGAATCCATTAATACCCTTGCAAATAAGATCTCAATTCAATTAAACACACCAGCTGTAATCATAAGGAAGTATATAAATCATTATTTGTGTTTTTTCCCAAAATAAAAATGTGGGAGATTTGTAACAAAAAATGATATTAAGGTGATATATCAGCAATGAATAAATCTTGTCTTCTTTGTACTTTTATAGAAATGGAGTGCTTTGAACAGTCTACAGTTTGTTTCTTCAACACCGCACATGATCGAGAATCTAGATCTTTCATTCATATGAAGACGCCAACACGTGCCGGTGAAGGGCTGTATATTTTGACCTGTACTCAGCACTTAGGCCTTTGAAAAATGAGAGATCTTTTTCGTACCAACGCCTGCATGTTCTGCGACACTGGAAGTCAGTTATATGGTCTCATCCAAAGGACCTGGCAATCTACAGTGATGGCAGAGACACAAAATTCTGTTTTTTAAAAAAGACAAGTGTTCTTCATTCTTAACAGCAGAGGGCAGGGACAGTAGAGGACATGAACAGTCTGCTGTAATGGTGGATTTAACTTTCAATAAAAAAAATACTAGAAAGTGAACTTGTTGAAAGAAACTGCTAGTGGTAAAGAAAAAAAAAACTTTATTTTTTCATGCAAACACCATGATTCTATTTATTTATTTGACTTTGTGGACATAATATAATAAAAGTGAAAAAGCAGTGAATAATGGGACATGAACTGTAAAACTATTAATCTAATAATTCCATGATTACACTATTTTATAAATTTCTATAAAAGATGTTATGGGACATTTTGGTTAACTTGGCACTGACTATAAATAAATTGCAATTTTTAGACATTGAAAATTTTGTTTTTATTGTTTCCATGAACAGATAAAGTTAAAAGTTTACATGTATACTGTGTTGTTCTACAACAAACTTAAACCAATCTGTATTTTGTCCTCTACTTCAAATATATTGTGCCTTAATACAGCACTATTTGCTTCTAAGGAGTGGTAGAAGAACAATTTGGTAAAGATGATATAAGATTTTGTTAAATTTTCAGAAAATGAACATTTTACCAAGGCGGCACAGAGAGGAGAAAAACTGATAGAAAATATTACTGTATATTTCATGCAGTTTACTGTTAGGTTTTTAATTTTAAAGTAAAATTATTGTGACATTTGTTTTGTACTTAAGGAGAACAGTTTTAATGTCACAATGAGGAAAATGTATTTATTACACTAGTACCATGATGTAAGAGAAGAAATATCTACACAGTACTTAAAGCATGGTTATAATGAACATTCTATAATGAATTCATGCTGATGGTGAAGTCATTTTCATTCCCTGTGCTGGTTTTAAAATCCTATGGAAAGTAAGGCCATTCCAAGTTTTTTCTATGTTTAGCATCCACGTGCGCCTTGGTTTTTGACACCCCATGTCAAAAAAAAAATAAAATCAGGAGTCCGAAATTTATTTATTCATGCCAAAATTTGTGATTTTGGCAATATCTCTAAATATTTGTTTAATATTTCCTTAATGGAATAGTTTCAATATTTAATATCTTGATTTTGCTGAAGAAAATAACTTTCTTTATGAAAAATAGATAAATAAAATCAAATTTTTCATCATTCTTATAACTATAAAATATGCATGTGTTTTATTATTTTGACTTGTGTGTTTTTTGCAAATAGCTAGCTAGGTTTTTGCGAGATGGATGAGCGCTAAACAGAGAAAAAACTTGGAATGCCTTATTAACATAATTAAAACAAATTAAGAATTGTTTTTCCCTTGCATTTCAAATGCTACAAGCTTATTTTTCTGTATTTGATTTTGAATGACTTCAGTCTAAAATACCCTACATGACAAAGTGTTACCCCCATATTCAGTCTCTTATTGCAGATTTATTATGGAATTTTCTAATTAAAGTTCTAAGTGAATTAAATCCAAAATACAGAAAAGTTATTATTTTAATTTTAAATATTAAGAATTCAATGAACCAGGACACACCTGGACCAGTATAACTGTTTTTGTCACTACAACTCATTAATCTTGGCACATCAGTGAAAATTTTACCAGTCATCAATACATGTTTCATATTCTTTTTTCAGTGATGTAAAAATCTACTTTTTAGAGTACGGTTTTCATGAGAATTCCATAAAGAAATGTATATGCTTCAGTAAGAACACTACATGTAACAGAAATATTGCCCATTTACATGCAGTGTTGGTGTCCTCAAAAATAAAATATCAGGGGCAGTAGTTTTTTTTTTAAAAATGTATACTACAAATGCAACTTGGACAGAATATCATATAATCATGTATCTCTCTATTAGTACATGTACATGTACTTAAAACATCACACTACTGTAAAATATGTTTTCATTTATTTTATAAAATCAGTTTATATATGGTCAATCATCAAGAACAGTTGTAAGATTGTACAAAAGAGCAGGGATGCATTTCAATTTACATACATCTCATATTTAATTATGTACAATACACAAATCACTTAAAGTCCACTTAACACATTTTAAATTCTGTCCATTTCTTTTTAGATCTAAGTGGGAGATAACTTTAAAATGTACATATGTATGTCATCAATGAATTTGGCGCACTTCATCACACAGGTTTTAATGCCAGAATCTGATTAACAGAAGTTCCTGGCTCCTCACTATTTTAACAGACAGAATTTCATCCACTGGATTTAGGTCCACAGAGAAGACTAGCATAGATAAATTATTCTTCAAAATATTCTTTTTTGCCTTCAATCTCTGGAGGAATTTCTGCTTTGTTTACTCTGTCATGGGCCTGAAAAATAAGAAATATTCATCAAGTTAATCTCAAAAATGCCAAATATTAAAAAAAAAATGCTAATACAGTTTTAACTACAGTTTTGTTAACTTTATACAGTGAGTAAAGTGTGCATCACACAAATATACAAAATACAAACTTGTCAACTTGAGGAGGATATAATTTAATTTTACAAAATTTAGAGCAATTAATTTTTTTACAGGTATTAAAAAGAAAATAAATTGTCAGTGACTATACTAATTAAAAGCTTTAGACTTAAAGTACTTATGCTATGAAATAGGGGCACAATGAAAATGAGTAACTTTACAGATTGAACATAATTTGGCATCGTCACAAACCACGGCCAAAATGTACGATCCTCTCCCATTCTGGCCGTGGTTGAACGAGCAGAGAATTCTTTGTAGCTCATTAAAAATTGACCAATGCGAGTAAAGCATAGTCGGATGATGAACTTTATCGCGACCTTTCAATGTCCAATCGCAGTACTAGTATAGGAAATATTTCTTGTATACTGTTGACGTCAGTTGTTGATTTCAACTGCAATGAAAACCAAACTTGCCACTGACTGAATATGATGTCACAATTGAGAGGCGTAAATATTGAAGTTACGACATTTTTTGTGATTAAGCAGCCATGGGTAGGAGAGAGCTATATGCGGACTCTGGACCGTGGCTTGAGACGATGATAATTTGGCTATTTATTATCAAAGTAATGATCACAGTTTCAAACATTCATCTTTTTTCTTTTAACTCCTGTAAAATTTAAAAGGAGCCATTGAGGCTAAAATGATTAATTGATAATAAAGATTCTGTGTGAGGATTAAGTTAACACATAGCAATATGTATGTAAAAATATTTAAATATCGCAAAAAGAATACGGCATTTTTTTGTTTATACTTACATTTTGTGTTAAATATATATGATAAACACGTTAAATAAAAAAAAATTATATAAAAATGCATATCAGTTATAATTTTCACCACCTATGTAAATAATTTTGTTTTACAGCGGATATACAGCTTATTCTTTTAAATTCTAATAAATGAAAATTATTCATAAATAAATTTTGTGAAGAAATGGTTTGTTCTTTTTATGCGCCCGGGTCGATAGATCTGAGGCGTCATTATTTTTGTCATGTCTCGCATAAAAAATTCTTTCAAAAGACACCAAGGTCAATGACCTTGTGACCTTGACTCTGACCTGTCACCTACAAGCAAAAATAGCTCTACCAAACTTTTACCATAACTTCATAGAATCATAGGAGATGGAAACTTCATATTTGGTATGCATACTCAACTAATAAAGTTCTTTCAAATGGCATTAAGATCAATGACCTTGTGACCTTGACTGTGACTTATATGCTAAGAAAAAGTTTTTCTAATTTTAACTTTGTTACGGCGGGGCGCATAGTGTTTCACACGCAAACACATCTTGTTCAATACAGAAAAAAGACTTCCTGAACAAACATGACCAATTCAAAATATTTGTTACATATTAACATTGTATTGTAGCTCAAACACTGTCAAATATCAGGATTGATACATGTCTGCCTTTTGAAAAAAATGTTATATAAATGTTTAAAGCCTTACGTACAATCTAGATTCTATTCGTAAACCAGACACAGGACAGTACATGATAGGGTACGGCCTAATCAAGACCGCAAAGGTAGAATCAGTAACCATGCAAACTTTTGTTTGAAATCTAGATTTTGTTTGTTGAAATACATGTACATGTAATAGGTTTGAGTGGACTTCGTTATCAGTCGGTCAGCTTATATATGTACATTACCACATAGTTTTAAGCATAAAGTTCTCCTACTCTTGGCTCAGCTTTATCACAAAAAATTTCCTAATCTTTATCTTGACGCCTCAATCTCTGTTGTGACGTCATATATGACATATTAAGTGAACATGGATTTGTTACGCGTAATTGAAATGAACAATTTACATTCATTCAACAGTACGTACACTGAGATAGGGTATTGAACATGTTGAAAGGTCACATCCTGATCACGGTAAAATATCTGACTTTGATTTATTTGCATAAGTCAATATTTTAATGAGCTACAAAATATTCTTTCTCATTTGACCATGGTCAGAATGGAGAAGATTGTACATTTTGGCCCTGGGTTGAACAATGGGTTATGTATAATTTGACTTGATACCTTGTGGATTAACTATAGCTGCAGATCTGTAGCTCTCCGAAAAAAATATATTGATAGACCGGAGAGCTACAGTGCCACCTATTGAAAAAACTGTATATTTATTGCGCACAAAAAAGTGCGCTCGGTTCTCGATTTATTTCTCCATGTTTTTTAAAGCTGTAATCCCAAAATATTACTAACCGTGTGTTCTTAACATATTCTTTCGCTGTTTCCACGACCAAACATTCTTCATAATTGTTGTTAATAGTCCTCCTGACCCTGATACTGTAATCATCGAACATTAAATTTCGCTTATTTATACTGCCATTTTGGTTTCAAAGATAATTCGGTCCAATATGCTTCGTTCGGATGTCCACTAGGAGAGTTCTTGATAGAAGATAAAGGAATTTTTTGAAATCTTTCCTTATTTGCAACTGAGGTAAGAATTTGGAAGAATAAATCGAGAACTGAGCGCACTTTTTTGTGCGCAATAAATATACAGTTTTTTCAATAGGTGGCACTGTAGCTCTCCGGTCTATCCATATATTTTTTCGGAGAGCTACAGATCTGCAGCTAGATTTAACTACAGAATACAATTCATTTATTTCTTATTCAATTGCAAAATTGATCTTTAAAATCACATGGGTTTAAATGCCTTAATCGCTCAGAATTTTGAGTTTTTAATTATTTGTAACACTAAATCTGTTTCACATCATCTTAACTATTTTCATTTAATCATTAAAAAAAAAAACAACATTGTTTACATACCCTCTGAGTGGTTGTAGTGTCTGTGTACTAATGATCAGATCTTTTGGTTCCTTGGATTACAACTTTTCCATTTAAAGCATATTATATTTTCGCTGAAATATTCACAGGACACGCAATAAATTTTCATCTGGATTTGACAAACTTCGTCATGTTCATTGTCCATCACGTTTCTATGCTTACACGTTGCACACATTAGGGCGATTCTACCCATGAAAGCGCATCACAAAAAGGATAAATCCTCGCATTGTTAGCTGCAATCAATACCAAACAACTAGGTTACGATAACTTCGCAAGATTTAGTAAATCATTTACTTCCAACTTCCACTGTGTCGCCATTTGGTTTCAATTTTACGATTGGAATATGGCAAAACGAAATTCGTTAAAAATCGCTAATTTTTTTCGGTAAAAAGTGAAAACAGATAAAGGAAAGTCATTTAATACAAACTACAAATAAAAATTACCCCAAAAATTATTTTTAATGGCTTAAAATAGCGATGCTGTTTTTGAATTATCTACTTCCGGCAGGATAATCCTACTTCCGGTAGCATTACTAGCATTGACCTAGTTTCAAACCAGCATCAGGATAAGGATCAAACCAGGATCAGGATAAGGATAACTAGCATCAAAATCAGCAAGCAAAGGAAGCATCAAAATCAGCAAGCATAGGAAGCACCAAAATCAGCATTGATGCTGTAACAAAATTATTTCCCTGCACTGTAA
>PRKT01000431.1:417231-453536 GCA_003671525.1 Saccostrea glomerata | reverse complement strand
GGGGTCATGATATGAACAAACTTGATTAACTCTAACTGAGGATGTTTCCATATTAATATCACCAATCATAGCTTTGTTGATCTCGATAAGAATATTTTAAAATATTTTCCCTATGTAATCCTATGTTAAGCTTTGATCAGCCATTGTGGCCGTGCCCTACCACCTAGGGTTTTGATTTGAATCTACATTAACTGAGAATGCTTCCACATGAGTTTAGTCTTTCCTGGTCCAATTGATCTGGAGCAGTAGGTTTATAAAAAGCATTTTTCATTAATTCATAATTATCTCTCCTTGGAAAAAGACTTGGACAACTACAGATAACGGACAAATTTGATCAGAAAAACTCACTTGAGCCGAAGGCTCAATTGAGTTAAAAATGTAATGGTGCTTCTAATTTTTGCTGATTTTGCAGGGCTGCTAATTTGTCTTAACGCACAGTTCTTAGGGGACGGATTTGGCCATTACCATACCTTGTCATTTTTAAGTGAGAAAGATTAGAAAATAAAATGGAAGTACTGACTGAGCATTGAGCTTACAAAATAATACTCCTTACCTCCCATATGATTATAATGGCAAATCTCATTAAATATTATTCAGTGGTATAATAGGAGTTGCAAATAGAATATGGCACCCCAAAGCATAATGAACAGATGGACAGACACACCCCTAAAACCCCTCTACTTTCTAAGCAGGGGTATAATAAACAAGAAATGAAAATAGTTACCTTCTAAGTTATTTTCAGCAAGGTCATGTTTATCATCTTGATGTTTCTGTGAAAGATAATTATGAACAAAATCCGAAAATGCTGTAGAATGATCCATTAGCTCTTGAAAGGTGCCCACCGCAGAAACTTCTCCTTCGTTTACTGTCACAATGAGATCTGCATATGGAAGGAATCCTAATCCATGGGTCACAAGTATTCTTGTCTATAAAGACCAAATTGAAAATAATGGCCTATAAGAAATGATGAAACAAAGAATATACCGTATAAGTAGAAATTTGAGCTAGACGCAATTTTAGCGATTTTTCTACCTAAAATCTTGTATTTTATTTTTAGCGAGAAGTAATTTAAGCGATTTTAAAATGCTAACTAAAGAAGCTATTACAAATAATACGCAATTAGTTTCTAGCGATATTCAATTTTAGTGATGTCAGCACCCTCGCTAATAATGCCAAAATTAAATCCTCTCTAAAAATTCTACTCATATGGTACCATGGTCCGGAGTAAATAATAGGTTAAAATTACAACATAATCAAAGGAATAAATTACTATTTGAAGTATATATAATACAAAAGGACCTTCGAAAACAATTGTCACCTGACTCATCACTCCTGTTCAAAATCACATAAAAGATGAGTTTGCAGGTAACAAATTCTGCCAAATCCAAATTTAAATAATATTCTTCAAAGTTCCCTCAGAAAGTGTGATATTTTATGACACTGTGAATATACAGTACCGACCAGGCACAACCAAACATCAGAACCACCCAGAGCAAGTACCCAGAGCGTACTCTGGGTTTGCTTTTGGGTCTGCTCTGGGTGCGCCTTGGGTGCCCTCCAGGTTTGCTCTGCGTTTGCTCAGGGTCAGCTCTGGGTCCGCTAGAGCAAACCCGGTGTTCAATTTCCAGTTTCTCCTTCACTTCCATACCAGTAAATTTGACCTGTGGCGCATTAAACATGAGTTCACAATAAAGGATCTCGGTATCTTTTTTATGCAAACATACAAACCATTTATCATCTTTAAGGAATTTTTTTTTAATTTTAGACTCTTTCAAAATTTTAAGCCTTATATATCAGAAATGATTAGATTTTTACAGTTTTTTGAAGACACTCATGACTTAATGAATATGATGCAATTTTCCAAAGCAAGGATGATTTTCCCGCAATTGGCATATTTTATCCAGATTATTTAATTTAAAAAATAATGAAATATGAAACAAGAGGCCCATGGGCCACATCGCTCACCTAAGCACAGTTGGGAAAAAAGCAAAAATCAGTTTATTATTGAAAAGTTTACACCCAAAAGTGGTCTGAACCAATCCTAAAAGAATTAAATCTATACTAAAAAAGGATGCTTGCATATTTCTTTGACTACCTGTGGATTTATTGCCCTTTACATTTGAACTTACATTGTGCCCCCCTCCCAACCAAAATAGCACCGATCATGGCTTTGCTGTCCTTAAAATATTTTTCCAATATTCCTACTGTTTTGATTGGCATTGAGGCCTCGCCCTATCCACGGGGGTCTTGACTTGAACAAACTTGAATCTACACTACCAGTGAATTCTTCCATACAAATATGACTAATCTTAGCTATACTTGCGAAGAAGATTTTTAAAGATATTTACTTAATATTCCTAAGTAAAACTTTGATCAGCCATTGTGGCCCCGCCCAACCCAGGGGGTCATGATTTGAACAAACTTGAATCTACACTACCTGAGGATATTTTCCCATAAGTTTCATTTTTATTGGCACAGTGGTTCTTGAGAAGATTTTTAAAACATGCCACCAAATTTTCACTATTTCTGAATAATATCCCCTTAAATAAGGGTGTGGCCCTTCATTTGAACAAACTTGAATCCCTTTTACCCAAGGATGCTTTGTGGCAAGTTTGGTTGACATTGGCCTAATTGTTCTGGAGAAAAAAGTCAATAAAGTGCCGCGCCACAGCATGATACGCCCGTCAAAAAATTACAATTTTCTTGAACAGTTTAGGTGCAAGAAATCACATCAACCTTGATTTTTAAAATATTTTGATGATTTTTCCATTCCTTAAAATATTTATCCATCCCCTGTGATGTAGGCATCAATTATTATAATAAACATTACTTCACTGATAGATTTCTGTGCTGGTTTGTGTTAGACCTTGTCAAATGCCCATCATCAAATTAGTCTTAACAACTTAATCTATACCAAATTAATTTTGAAAAGACAAGGCTGGCCATCAAATGACATGTTATAAACGGACCAGCAGTTCTTCTGTCTAATCCCCAAAGGGTACAGATAACTGCTTAATCAAAGCAACTGAAACAGCTAGCCTTCCTACATAAAACTCATTAATTAATCTTTAACTGGACGCTTGTCTACTCACTACTACCAAGAGATGAATGGGTCTGCACTATCTACTATAAATTTTTTTAAAAAACATATAAAATACTCTAAGATTTTTTTTTTGGTTGAGATTTAATGTCCGACAGGTTTTTAATATGTAATTCATATGGACATGCTGATTCCACCCCATAAAATAAAATTAGTTTTTGAATTTATAATATTACACAATATCAGATTAGTCTATTGTGCAATATCAAATTAGTTTTAATTACTTTTCATCAAATTCATTTTAAAACTTAAGCTAGTCAACAAGAGCTATTTTTAATCAAACAGGCTTACCCATGCATTTGCCCAATACTCAAGGGATATAGATAACACCAATGCTCTGTCAGTTAGCTCCTCGCACTCAAACCCATTAATTTCTCTCTAATTTGACATGCAATTTTCTGTTATCAAAATTCTTCTTGACCAGTGCTTGATAATTACACTCATGGGAGAGGTAAGATTTCTCTAACATACATTATATTTGTTATAGATTGCTGTCAAGTATATGCTTAAAAAAAAAATAAGTATTTTCTTAATTTAACACTTTTTTGATAAGGACAGTGCAATACATGTACTCTTACATTCTTTGGGATGTGTAAATGAATAGTAAAAAGACACATTTTTTTTTTAAAAATTCACTTAAATTAAAGGTGGCCTTAAAATAGATCGCGACACACCTTCTACCTAAGATGCATAAACTGGCCAAGTTTGATGATTGTAGGTCTTATGGTTTTCTAGTTATGGGCCGGAAAGGATTTTTCCATATTTGGCATAACTTCTTAATTAAAGGTCAGGGCGACCTACTTTTTGTGCGCGACACACCTTCTACCCAAGATGCATCAGATGACAAAGTTTGAAAGTCCTAGGCCTAGTAGTATTAAAGTTATGAGCCAGAAACGAAAAAGCTAACAGACGGACAGACGGACGGACACGAAGCCTATAACATAATACGTCCCGTCTTAAAGACGGGCGTATAAAAATGTGAAAAGTTTAAAGACAGACAGACAGACAGACAGCTAGACGGAGGACGGACAATGGTTGATGAGAAAAGCTCAGATGAGCTAACTATACTAATACATGAGGATCTCACTGTGTATTATTTATACATGTATTTATAATTTCATTCTGTCCATCGATCATCCTGTCAAATATGTTTAATTTCATTTTAAATTTGCAATAATGAGGGTACTTTAGTTTCTAGCATTTCAGCGCAGTTTTTTCATCAAACCTTTATTTTATAAAAAGAGGCCCATGAGCCTTATAGGTCACCTGGGTATCATGCGACAACTTTCCAACAATTGAATTTGATTCATGTTTTAAACTAGAGGCCATGAAATTCACAATTTTGAAAGAGGCACCATTGCTGATCATAATTATACACTCAGCATGCTTATTTTGGTTACTTAATACATGTACCCAGAGGTAGATTAGAGTAACAAAGAGAAAATGCATTTCCACTTTTAGTGAATTTCAGGGACCCTGGATCAGGGCTTCTTGTGTTAGGGCGGGTCCACAGTTGAGTTCCCAATCCCACAGGAACCACTGACCCTGGGGCCACATCTTTCAAAATTTTGGAAATTTTTTAAAATTTTATTTTGTCATACTATTGATTAATACCAAAGTGCAGATTTCAAAGCAGTAAAGTATTATTTCAGACTATGTTATCCCCCCCTCAAAGTACCCCTGTCCCAGGGGCCAGGAAATTAACCATTATTGGAAAAAGCAGGTTTTTTTGTCATAAATATATACTAAGATCATTGGCATCATACCCAACAACAAAGGAGAAGATTTTTAAAGAATTTATGCATATTCACTATATGATGAATAAAGCCCCATCCTAACACCAGAACCCCCAACTCAGGGGCCATGAAATTCACAATTTTGGAAGAGGTAGCCTTATTCAACATAACTATGTTCTTGAAGAAGATTTTCAAAGAAATAATTCATTTTTTACTATATAATCTATATAGCCCCGCCCTACCACTAGAACCCCTGACCCTGGGGCCATGAAATTCATAATTTTGAAAGAGGCAACCTTATTCAACATAGCTATGCAATTGGTTAGTTTATTTAATGCCTATGAACAGAGAAGAATTTTCCATTTTTACTATATAACCTATATAGCTCCACCCCCTTGCTTCAGGCTTTACCACACAAAAAAGGACTATAAACAGGCCCACCAGCGTCTACAGGACCAAAATGAGGACAATAGTGACTCAGACTAAATTGGACATTCTTTGATGTTTACTATTGACAATAATTGAAAGTGAATTTGAATTTGAAATATTGTTGTTGATCTAACACAGGATGAAAAGTTTGCATTTTTTCTTGTTTATACCACTCTGTGTTTAATGTGTTTTATGGAAAGAATTATTCACTTTATGAAGGTAATTTATATAGAAATATCATCAGTTATAATGAATTAATGAAAATAGTTCAAAATGGAAATGAAAATTTAAACAGAAATAATTAATTATGAATAAATAATTTGTATTTTAATTTTTTTTTACCATAATTTGTATTGTTTTGCTCAAAATCTTTTTAACAAAGCAATATATCAGAAAAATTTCTTCACAGTCTTGTTCTTTGTTTCTTTCTGAAAAAAAGTTGCACAGATTGTTATTAGCAAAAAAGATAAGAAAACGGTGATAATTGAGATAATCTGCAGCATGCGTAATTTGAGAGAAATTTGCAAATCAGCCTGGCACAGTCAGTGGCTGGAGCTCCTTATCAGCTCGGCACTCACAGATGCTGTTATCTAAAGCATCACTGGCACTACAAGGGTTAAAATCTGCCTATTGGTTCTGGAGAAGAAGATTTTTTAGCAAGCAGTACTTCTGGTTTTATTTTCCTGATTATCTCCCCATATTTTAGGGTCCCATCCCTAGTTTAGGTACACCGAGTGGCCAAAAGTTTTACAACAATTATGGCTGACATCATCATGTTGTAATATGGAATGCATAAGAAAAAAAACGATTTTTTGTATAATTTGTATAATTAGTATTTTGTTGAATAGCCATTTTGGATGATAACCTGTAGTAGTCTGGAGGGAATTGACCTATACAGGCTGCAAATGTACGTCTTGGAAAGTCTATTCCAGATTCTAGTAACTGCAGCCTTCAAGTCTTTCTTGTTTTGAATGTTGTTGATCTCACATGATAGTTTGATTTTAATACAACATCAGACATTTTCGAAATTATCAAGATCTGGGGACTGGGCAGGCCAGCTAAATTTTTGAAGTGCATCAAAGTAACAAAAAAGTTATAACTTCAAATAGTTATACTTATTAAAAGTTACACAAAAAGTTATAAAAAAAGTAACACAAAAAGTTATAAAAAATGTTACAAAGTTGTACTTAAGTTATACCCAAATAAACAGTGGAAAAGTTACAAAAAAGTTATACCCCAAAAAAGTTATGCAAAAGTTACAAAAAAGTTATACCCGAAAAAAGTTATACCCATGCAGGAAAAGTTATAACTAAAAAAAGTTATACCTATCATAAAGTTATGAAAAAGTTACAAAAAAGTTATACCCATTGAAAAGTATAACTAAAAAAAATTACACCTATTATAAAGTTATGAAAAAGTTACAAAAAAAGTTATACCCCAAGAAAGTTATTAAAATGTTATAAGAAAGTTATACCTAAAAACAGTTATAACTGCAAAAAGTTATAACTATAACTAGAAATATGTCCATAGGACATGAATGCCCCGCCCAAAATGTGATCAGAAAAGCTCACTTGAGCCTTCGGCTTAGGTGAGCAAAAAAGAGGCCTAAGAACCTTTAATCTCTCTTCTGATAAATTTTACAATCTATCACTTCTATTTGAAGCCTCCAACTCTAAGTATCTTAAGACCCAAAGAGCATCATCTAACAAAGTTTGATGATTTTAAGCCAATAAATACCCCAAAAAATACTCATATGTAGCCTTAAAATGTCACAAATAGGTCACCATGACTAACTTTTTGGTCATCATTCTCAGAAAACCAAAGATGCAGCAACTGGCCAAGTTTGATTCTAAGCTAATTAGTACCTGAAATTTCAAAAGTAGGTCACCAAGACCTGTTTTTAGTCAATATTCTCTGAAAACCAGATGCCTCAATTGACAAAGTTTAACAATTCTAGGCCAATAAGTATCCAAGATACTTAAATATAGCAATAAAATGTCAAAAGTAGGTCATTGTGACCTACGTTTTGGTCAATGATCTCTGTAAACTAATTAAGAGCCATTAACTGTCAAATTTTAATGATTCTAAGCCAATAAGTAACTGAGATATTCAAAAGTAGGTCACCATGACCTACTTTTTGGTCAACATTCTCCAAAAACACAAGATGCATCTCAACTGACAAAGATTGGTAATTCTAAGCCGATAAGTATCTAAGACGCTTAAATATGGGATCAAATGTCGAAAGTAAGACATCATGACCTACATTTATGTTGATATTTTCCGAGGACCCAAGATGCATCAATTGAAAAGTTTGATGATCATAGGTCTGAAAGTATTCAAAATATGCCTTTTAAACAATTTGAAAACAAATGCTTGCAAAATTCAAAAAGTAGGTCACAGTCACCTACTTTTTCATAAATATGTTTCAAGGTTCCAAGATGTATAAACTTACAACATTTGATGATTCTTAATCTCTAAGTGTCTGAAATAATGGGATTATATATTTTAGGAAAGACTAGCCATAAAATTCAACAAGAGGCCCAAGGGCATTGAATGGCTCTTCTGATAAATTGCACAAACTATCACATCTATCTGAAGCCTCTAACCCTAAGTATCCTAAGACCCAAGTTGCATTAAATGACAAAGTTAAATGTTTCTTAGCCAGTTAGGACTGTAGATATTTCAATATAGCTATAAAAAAAGAATAAGTTGGTCATGGTTATCTACCTTAAGATTGAAATTTTCTGAGGACCCTACATGCATTAATAAACAAAGATTGAAGATTCTTAGCCAATAAGTACTTGAGATATTAAAAAGTTTGTCACTGTGACCACTTTTTGGTCATCATTTTCGAAAACCCAAGATGCATCAACTGACAAAGCTTAATGATTCTAAGCCAATAAATACCTGAGATATTCAAAAGAAGGTCACCATGACCTACTTTTGGGTTGACATTCTCCGAAAAAAACGATAATGCCCCAAGTAACAAAGTTTAACAATTCTAGGTCAATAAGTACTTGAGATACAAAAATATAGCCATAACATGTCAAAAGTTACTCAGCTTACAAGATTTGATGATCCTTGTCTTTATAGTAAGCAAAATATAAACTTTTTTATGAAGTGTAAATTTTGGTCAACTTTGAAGTGACCTTGAGACCATGCCCTTTTACCCCAGGGTAATTCCCCTTGCAAATTTTAATTTTCAACATATCCTAATTCTTGTATGTAAGTTTGGTGAAAATCTGCCTGGTGGTTCTGGATTTAGCAACCAGTACTATTGGTTTTGTTTTCCCGATTGCCTTTGGCTCATGTAATGTTTCCATCTAGTTAAACTCAAGCCATGATAAACCACAACAGCAAGTCGTGCTGCATGCTTTTTTATTCTGTCCCAAGGTTTACATTTTAGTCAAAACATTACCAACCTGATAAAAACCTATCGGATCAAAACGGATTACAAGTACATATCATTACAGCTCAGAAGAACTAAAAAGTAGGTCAAAGTGACCCAAATATACATCCGAGTAACCGAGTACCGATTTTAGTATTCGATACTCGGACGTTCGATCGAGTACCCGGTTAACCGGGTACTCGTTGACATCCCTAGTATATTCATGTATCAGCTAGTACATGAAGTTTCATAAAAAATGTTAGGAATAATTTCTTTGAAAATGAACTTTGAACTGAACTTAATGCAAAGAGTGATTGAGGGACAGAAGGGAGGACATGATAAACTTCATATGCCCATAATATTCATGATGGAACACAAAAACACAGAGAGTAACACTTAAGTGACTAACTCAACAGTAAATCTTAAATGTATAAATTAAATTGTCACATTCATTATGAACATACCTTATTTTTAAGGCAGCTGTTGGGTCCAATGACATTTTCAAAGATGTGCTTGCCCACATGGGCATCAACAGCACTAAGTGGGTCATCCAACAAGTATATTTCTTTGTTCTGGTAAACTGCTCGAGCCAAACTCACCCTTTGCTTTTGTCCACCACTCAAATTTATTCCCTGTAAGAAAAATGCATAGTATTTCTTTCTTAAGATGCCAACAGTTTTTATTTAGACAATAATTTTTCTTATACTTTGATCAAAACTTTTTATCACCTGCAGACCACTTAAGGATCACAGTGACTAGATATCCATTGCCTGCCTCTCTGTTTTGCCATTAAATCTTATATCCTGACAACTGTAAAAGGTAGGGATCTAGAACTTTTTCCAAAGTATCAGTGAAATACATGTATATGGATATAAAGTAGGGATGGCAATTTGTAACCCGTTGATCGATTAATTGATCGGAACGATGCTAATCGGTTAGAAAATCTGTAATCAGTTATTCAGAAAAAATAAAATATAAGTAAATTCGAACTCAATTTCCTTAAAATTCCTTCTTTTTTTTTTTTTTAGAAAGGTAACCGCTGCAAAGATGTTTATTTAGTGTTTTTAATATGATTAAGAATACTTGGAGGTAATTACAGCTCTCCAGATTGAGATCGCAGGGTTAATTGGTCAATTCGTAAAGTGTTATAACTGTTTTAAAACACCTTGCTGTTACCCAGATAGTTCTGTGATTAATTAATGATATTACATGTACAAACATAACCGTTAAGCAATTTTAATTACCTGGGGTATGGTATGTCTTTTCTTTGGTGCCATTATCTATTAAATTATATTTTTAGAAATAAAGTAACTGTTGTATTATTGTAAATAAAGTGAGGGTTCAGACATACATGTAGTTTTGATTATCCATATGCATTTTTTCTTGTCTGTTGAAATTAAAATAAACACTTATGTACATAAAATTCCCTGATTAAAATAATAAACAGAATATAACTTCTAAAGTCTTTTTAAGCCCTCCTGTGTATATGAAAAGAAAATTTTTAAAGGTAAATCTTGATACGACTAACCGGTTAATCGGACGGAAAGTTTTGAGGTTAATCGATTAACAATTCTGCAATCGATTGCCATCCCTAATATAAAGAATAGCATTCAAGCTAAAAAGTTTATTAAATAATACAAAAAAGTATTACAAACTTGGTGATTTTAAACTTGACTTAGGACAGACCCATAGGAGCAATTTCAGTTTAAGGTCACAATCAACCATTTACCAAGATAGGAAGGGGGAGGGGAACCAAAATTCTTTAATAATCCTACCTTAATTAAGTGCCCAATCAGAGTATGACACACCCATCAAATATTGTTCAATTATCAGAAACAGTCTAGCATGAAAGAACAAGAGGCTCATGGGCCACATCGCTCACCTGAGCACTGTGGCTCGGAAAAAGCAGAATTGGTTTATACTTGAACCGAATGATTATTTCTTTAAGATCACTCCTCAATTCTCGACCATGGGGAGCCATATCTCCAAGCAGACGAAAAATGTTTATCAAAGGGGAATAATCCAAATTTACAACAATGGACAGATTTAGTTAAGTCGTACCTAAATTTCAACTAATTTTTTTTTCCTTTAAAAGAAGCGATAACGTTAATTCAGCTACTGGTTCACCACCCTTCTTAAATACTAATAATGACGGCGGCCATTTTGCGAACTCATTTATGTCACACTACTGTAGCTGTACTTCAAAAAAGAGGTAGGTTCTAAACAGTGATTTCAGTTACAGTTCTTAGCTGCATTCCACCCCAGTCCTTGCCAGGTATCCTTGCAGGTGTACAGTTGTGGTTTTTATTTTTATTATTTGAAATAGGCTGCACTGGAAGTAGGCTGAATTAGCTGACAGATTTAACCATCCCTTGACATGCCGCACTGGTAGTAGGCCAAGTTAGTTGACGGCCTTGGCCATCCCTTGACAGGTCGCACCAGTAGTTGGTCAAGTAAGTTGATGGACTTGACCGTTCCTTGACAAGCCGCACTGGTAGTAGGCCTAGTTAGTCACTGTCTTCACCGTCCCTTGACAGGCCGCACTGGTAGTAAGCCAAACTGACGAACTTGGCTATCCCTTGACAGGTCACACTGGTAGTAGGTCAAGTTAGTTGACAAACTTAACCGTCCCTTGAAAAGCCGCACTGGTATTAAGCCAATCTAGTTGATGGACTTGGTCCTTCGTTGACAGGCAGCACTGGCAATAGGCCAAGTTAGTTGAAGGACTTGAAAGGCCGCACTGGTAGTCAGCCGAGCTAGTTGATGGACTTGGTCATCCCTTGACAAGCCGCACTGGTAGTCAGCCGAGCTAGTTGATGGACTTGGTCATCCCTTGACAGGCCGCACTGGTAGTCAGCCAAGCTAGTTGATGGACTTGGTCATCCCTTGACCGCACTGGTTGTCAGTCTAGCTAGTTGATGGACTTGGCTGGTGGTCTGCGTCCCTCATTTAGGGACCGAGCTGGTCAGACGTCTTGGCTGGCGGGCAGTGTGAGTGGTAGTGAGGTAAGTTTTGGTTGAAATATATATGCTTGCAATTTCAACCTTCAGATTCTTCAAATTGATTGATTAATTAAGTGATTATCTAGCAATTCTAAACACTCTATAGAATTTAGATTTTCATCAATTAGCACAGGAACACCAATACCATCCTAAGTAAAACAAACCCAAAACAAACAACTTACTTTGATGGGTGTTTTCCATTGATTGAGGCAGTATGGCTTCCATTTCTCGGACAATTTTCTCTTTAAACTCGCAGAATAATTTTGTCCAATAACTACCTGTGTTTCGTCTGAGAATCTAACTTTTTGCCTCTGATTAGAATTCCAATGTCTTTAGCCTCGGCACCACAGTATTCTCTGTTGTCGGTTAGTTTTACATATTGTAAGAGTTTTTTGGATTGTACCCCGCCTGTATCCTTCTCGATGCAATCTAGGTCAAATAGTTCTACTGGACGGCTGTTGTTTTCTACACTTCCCTTAAATTGAAATTTTAACAAACCTCGCCCTGTACTTCAATGGATTCCCAATGCTACACTTATTTTATTGTTGTTAAATCCCCTTCGAGTTTAAAAGTATGATCCGCTCCTTTAATTAATTTGACAATTCTCTCTTTTTGTTCGACATTATCTACGTTCGCAACACACCAGAAATCATCTGCTCAAGTTAAAACTTAAACACTCCCGAAAAATAAATCATACCCAGATTAATTCACACCCCAAATTTTATATTCTGAATCATAATCTATTTTGTATGCATCAATATTGAAAACAAAATTTGAAGCGAGTTAAATATGATGACGTCAGCCATGTTTGTTGCAATACTTTTGGCCACTCATTGTATATTTGGTAGCCCTTGGTCCAAGGATACCCAGTGACAAATCTGACAGTGATTGGCCAAGGCAATAAGTACCTGAGATATTCAAAAGTAGGTCACCGTGACCTACTTTTTGGTTGACATTCTCCGAAAACCCAAGATGCATGAACTGACAAAGTTTGATGACTCGGACCCAATAAATACCTGAGATACTTATATACAGCCATAAAATGTCAAAAATAGGTCATGTTGACCTACTTTTTGGTCGACATTCTTCAAAAACCCAAGATGCACCAACTGACAAAGTTTGATGATCTAAATCAATAAGTACCTGAGATATTCAAAATGTAGGTCACTGTGACCTACATTTTGGTCGACATTCTCCGAAAACCCAAGATGCATCAACTGACAAAGTTTGATGATTTTATACCAATAAGTTCCTAAGATATGTAAATATAGCCATAAAATGTCAAAAGTAGGTCACTGTGACTTACTTTTTGGTCGACATTTTCCGAAGACCCAAGATGCATCAAATGACAAAATTTGATGATCATAAGTCTGAAAGTATTCAAAATATGTCTTTTAAACAATTTAAAAACAAATGCCCATTAAAATTTTAAAAGTAGGTCATAGTGACCTACTTTTTTATAAATATGTTTTAAGGTTCCAAGATGCATCAACTTACAAGATCTGATGATTCTAAACCTTTCTGTGTCTGAATTTATGGCATTAACTGTTTTAGAAAAGATTAGCAATAAAATTAAAAAAGTAGGTCAAGGTGACCTACTTTTAAGTTGACGTTGTTTGAGGACCCAAGATGCATCAACTGACAAAGACTGATGATCATAGGCCTTAGAGTGTCCAAAATATGTCTAAAAATCAATTTCAAAACAAATGCCTGCAAAATCTTAAAAGTAGGTCATCATGACCTACTTTTGAGTTAACATGATGTGAAGTCCTTAGTTGCATCAACTTATAAGATTTGATGATCCTAGTTTTGATAATAAGCAAAATATCAATCTTTTCATGTAGTAAAATTTTGGTCAATTTTGAAGTGACCTTGAGACCACACCCTATGCCCCAGGGTAATTCCTCGTGCAAATTTTAATCTTCAACATATCCTGATCCTTGTATGTAAGTTTGGTGAAAATCTGCCTGGTGGTTTTGGAGAAGAAGATTTTCTAAAAACCAGTACTTTTGGTTTTATTTTCCTGATTTCTCCCCTTGTTTAAGGGTTCCAACCCTAGTTTTAGTAAATATGGTAGCCCTTGGGCCAAGGATACTCTTTGACAAAATTTACAATAATTAGTCAAGGGGTTCTTGAATTATGGCCCATATTCTAAAAAGTTTACGCACACCGCACAAATGGCCATAGCATTAGCTCTTTGAGCCTTTGGCTCAGAGGAGCTAAAAATACAATAGATACTTGCCTATTGTGTAAGATATGTTTTTCACTTGCCTAGTGCTACAATTCAGTACATTCAAACTTGAGTATATGCTACTTGTCACTAATTACAATGTCTCCCTGGAGTCTCTTGTCACCCATGACTATTCTACCAGTTGCAATCATTGTAAACAAATTGAATATAATTACAACTTTTGCTGAATATATAAATAATATTTATGTTAATCTTTAATATTGATTTCCTGACAAGAGTCTGACTTTGTTAAAATTGATTACTGTGAAATCACAAATTTTTGTGGGTGTTAAATTTTCGCTGTTTTCAATTTATGAAGAGACCTACAAATTCATGTCCACCAACCAAATGTAAAACTTTACATACATATTACTACTCAAAAATTCTACATCCACAAATTCAAATCCCCATGAACCAAGAGTTTTCACTCAAACCACGAAAATTTGACCCCACAAAAATATGTGATTTTACAGCAATCTGTTACAGAGAAGAAGCTGAAGACGTTTAACAAATGACAAATGCTGAATGGACCTGAGTCACCCCTACTAATGTGTTTGGAACCTTTTCTTTTTCGGTGTTCTGCAAGTTATAAAACCCAATGAGTTCAGAGTAGCTCTGAAAGTGGCTCTGGCGAGAGTTAGCGAGACTTCAACGAGATAGGGTAGTTTATTCACGGAAATGTGGCTAGGAAGTGACTAGCACGTGGAGACATGGTAAACAGAAAAGTTATGTTGCGTTTTAGTTTTCACCACCCTATAATATCATTGTGTAGAAATGTACTTCAATAGATCTCTCTTGAATTCATTCAAGTTTAAATTATAAGTAATTTATATGATACAATTTTCTGCTGTCATGAATTAAAATTTCTTTAAGGACAAATATTTTGCATGGGAACCGGGACTATATTTTTTGGCGTCAGGTTAGCAAATGAGGCACCGATGTGACTTTAACTGACAAATCAGCTGAATGAGAATTGCATTATTGGTTACTACGAATACTACAGGAACTTTACGCTTGATAAATTCCTTTATTGTACTATCGGTGAATACAATTGTCAAATAAGTTCCCTGTCCAACACATGTGATCACGAGTAGAGCTATGTAAAAGAGTAATGTTTTGTCCATGCATACGAGAAGCTGAACGTTTTCCTTACCCTTGATGTGCTCGTGTTCTGAACTTGACACTAATCAAATATGTATACATTTTTAAAAACATTTTTCTCAAGTTAACAACAAATTAAAAACGCCTGTGAGCCCCGTGATATCTTTCATAGTATCTAATGTTTGCATTATGTTCATAAGAACATGCTTTTTTTTAATTTTGCACTCCATTGACATGATCATAGATTAACCTGAACCACGTGTTCGAAGTAACATGTAATCATGTATTTTGTGCAAACGTATTCAATCCACAATTGGTCAGTTGCTCGTGGTAAGATCCTCCGTTCGCATTACCGTAAAATCCTGAGTATTGTGCGCATTGTTGTAAAAGACGCACCCCCAACTTTGGGGGTAAAAATCCTGAAAAAAACGCTGGTCCTATGTAAAAAGCGCATCCCAAAAACGCAGAAATCGGATGTGACATTACTTTTTCTAATACATTAACTTAAAATAAAATAAAGAAAAATTTACAAATCACAAACGAAAGTAGAACGTCAGTTTTTTTCACTTTACATATTCAAGTGTGCATGAATGAACATTTTAATTTAATCTTTGTAATAGTTATCTAACAAGAGGTAATAATACTTGATTATTTTCTTTTTAATTATTTCCAATCCAAGCGTGTTATGAATTGGGTCATACCCAAGCGACATTAATGTCAAAAAGTTGGCTTTTAGTAATTAAACAGTTCTTGGTATCCATTGATAATTTTCTTGGTTGTAATTGACTGTTTTAACAAAAACGTTTATATGTGCTTCCACTGCCTACTGTTTTAATAACGCAGGTGTTGAAGTGATGATTTTTATATAAACAATGGTCATGCCACTCATGGCCTATGTGACAACTTAGACTGAAGTTAAATATAGCAATGACGCGGCAATAGAATCCCTAACAATTTGTAACTCAAATCACATATCTTAAATTTAAAAACATAAAAATAAGTTATAGAAATAAGAATAAATCAGAAAACATCAAAAAGATTATAGCTGTGGACTCATTTATAGGTATTAATTAAATACATCTATGTCTTAAGCGACATGCTGTTCGTTGATGATATAAGCGACGGTAGTTCAAAATGACGGAATATGCAATGGAAATAAAATAATATAAACAAAGATCGTTTTTCATCAGAATTTGATTTTTGAAACGGTTCTCTTTCTTTCAATACTTAGGGTATATTTCTACAACAGGTAGGACTTACGCATATAACTCTCTAAAATTCGATTAACTTTGACGTAATTGGTTACAAAAGGGTAATCAATTCAAATGGATCAGGAAAATGGTCCTCGGCACTGAGAAAGTGACCTGAAAAAAGGGGGATGAATTTTGTTCCGATGTATTGAGCGCATCCCTACTTTTGAACATTTTTCTGACGAAAAAAAGTGCGCCCAATACTCGGGATTTTACGGTAATAGCAATAGCCATATAAGGCAAACACAGGTTTGTCAGTGTAGATGATACAACACATTTTTTTTTTACCAGCGTATCGGTCGCTATTGAGCTGTACTGTTTGCAGTAAACTATAAGATGTATAAATTGTTATTTATCCCCTCCCCCCTTTAGCCACCCATTTCTGTTGAAAATCATGAAAGTCTTTCAGAAAGGTCTGGAAACACATTTTTTACAGGGCATGTTTTCAGAAGAAACAGACTATAGCATTTTTCTGTTTACTGTCAACTTTATTTATAAAACTGGTTCTACCCTATAACTTTGAATAGGTAAACCTAAACCATGTGTCTTGAATTCAAATCACAATAACATTAGTAGGGTTGTGAGTGACTCAGGTGACCTAAAAATTACTAACCTTGACAGTTACTGTCCCCTGAATTTTTTCTATGTCCCCTAATATAGCTGATAAAATGGAAGACTTCCCACTACCAACTGGTCCAACAACTGCTACTAAGGCTCTTTCTGGTATTTTAATATTGATTCTGTAAAAAAAAAATTAACCAAAGGTCTTAAGTCATCAACTGGGTATGATACAATGTTCCCTGAAAATAATAAAAAAAATAGGGTTGTCCCTTAGAAATGAATAGAAGGGATAAATATAACAAGAAGCCAATAGGTCACATCACTCACCTGAGCACTCTGGTTACAGCAAAATCATTTAATTTCTATAAAATACTTGATTCTGATTGGATAAAAAATTCTTTTAAAATATTGAGTCTCCCTGCTCTTTTGATTTTATAGGGAGGGGGGTTCAAAATATTATGGCCATAAAATATTGAGTCCCCTTGCCCTTTTAATTTATGAAAGAGGGGGTTCAAAATATTATGGCCATAAAATATCGAGTCCCCCTGCCCTTTTAATTTAAGAGGGAGGGGGTTCAAAATATTATGGCCATAAAATATTAAGTCCCCCTGCCCTTTTGATTTATGAAAGAGGGGGTTCAAAATATTACGGCCATAAAATATCGACTCCCCCTGCCCTTTTGATTTAAGGGGGAGGGGGTTCAATATATTATGGCCATAAAATATGAGTCCCCCTGCCGATTTTATTTTACACGGAGGGGGTTCAAAATATTATGGCCATAAAATATTGAGTCCCCCTGTCCTTTTGATTTAAGAGGAAGGGGCTTCAAAATATTATGGCCATATAATATAGAGTCCCCTGCCCTTTTTATTTAACAGGGAGGGGGGTTCAAAATATTATGGCCATAAAATATTGAGCCTCCCTGTCCTTTTAATTTTAGAGGGAGGGGGTTCAAAATATTATGGCCATAATATTTTGACCCCCCCCCTCCCTGTAAAATAAAAAGGGCAAGGGGGACTCAATATTTTATGGCCATAATATTTTGAACCCCCTCCCTCTTAAATTAAAAGGGCAGGGGGACTCAATATTTTATGACCATAATATTTTGAACCCCCCTCCCTGTAAAATTAAATGGGCAGGGGGACTCAATATATTATGGCCATAATATTTTGAACCCCCTACCTCTTAAATGAAAAAGGTAGGGGTTCAATATTTTATAAGGGGGTTCAATATATCGCAGCGAAAAAGTGAACCCGGGTTCAAAATATTATGCGATATTTTGAACCCGGGTTCAATATATCGCCGAATCAAAAAATTATGCTACACCGGCTAATTTTCAAGGTTTTAGGGTATAGCCATAAAATGTCACAAGTAGGTCACCATGACCTACTTTTTGGACAACATTCTCTGTCAAACCTAAGATGCATCAACTTACAAAGTTTGATGATTATAAGCTAAAAAGTACTGAGATATTCAAAAGTAGGTCACCATGACCTACTTTCTGGTTGAGACATTCCCCAAAAAACCAAGATGTCTCAAATGACAAAGTTTGACAATTTTAGGCCAATAAATACCTTATTATAGCCATAAAATGTTAAAAGTAGGTCACAGTGACCTACTTTTTATTTAGTCAACATTCTTTGAAAACCCAAGATGAAAAAACTGACAAAGTTTGATGATTCTAATACAATAAGTACCTAAGATATTTTAATATAGCCATCAAATGTCTTAGTAGGTCACCGTGACCTACTTTTTGATCGACATTTTCTGAAGACCCAAGATGCATCAACTGAAAAATTTGATGATCATAGGTCTGAAAGTATTCAATATATGCCTTAAAACAATTTGAAAATAAATGCCTGCAAAATTCAAAAAGTAGATCATAGTGACCTACTTTTTTATAAATATGTTTTTATTAAGGCTCTAAGTTGCATCAACTTGCAAGAAAAAATTATTCTAAACCTCTCTGTGTCTGAAAAAATAGGATTAAATGTTTTTAAAAAGATAAGCCATAAAATTCAAAAAGTAGGTCATGGTGACCTACTTTAAGTTGATGCATCAACTGACAAAGTTTGATCATAGGCCTTAAAATGTCCAAAATATGCCTCCAAAGCCATTTGAAAACAAATGATCGCAAAATTCAAATAGTAAGTCACCGTGACCTACTTTTGAGTTAACATGATGTGAAGTCCTAAGATCATAAACTTACAAGATTTGATGATCCTAGTCTTTAAAGTAAGCAAAATATCAATGATTTTATAAAGTAAAAAGGATGTATTTGCTTCGACAAAAGAATTGACCTATAGGAGAGAACAGTTTCCCGGAAAAAGAGACATTTAAATGTCAATCTTTATTTGTTGTTTTCTACCGTATATATGTCTACATTTTTCAAATTTGTATTTTATACCTAAAATTTATTATTTACAACTTCACAATAAACCTCCTAAGTTTGATGAAACACCATTTGTCCATTAAAGCGTTGATTTTTGCATGAATTTTGGCCTAGAAGTACTTCAGGGCAGGCCTGCCCCTAAATAAAATTGTGATATTTTGATAGGTAATGATGTATGGAATGATTTAAGATAGGATTTTTTTAGAGGCACCCTTGACCTAGGGTCGAAATTCACGAAAAACCTACAAAAAATAAGGAAACCAAATTTTGAAAATCTTATAGACAGACAAGCTCAGTTGATATATGAGTTGGTTTTACACCGTGAAATACTTCTTTTTAAAGTCACTGGTTGGAATCCACCTGGCACCACATTTTTAAAGTTTTAAATTTCGCCTTTTCAAAGACAATTTAATTTTTTTTTTAATATACTTGTGTATTTTCCTTCAATTATCTATCCTTTATGTATGCTCATTCTTGATACAAGAAAAACTAAAGAGATGTCAAATCGTAACAATCAAATGTACAGTTGTCAGTCAGGCGGAACAAACCTCAGTATAAGCACACTTTCTCCGAAGACAAGAGTAACTCACTCTGTGTAATTTGATACCAGCTTTGAGCTGCAACGAATTTCAATTGTATATATCCCTTAGAATTTAATCACATTGATTTTGGCTACATATATCAGTAACTGTACTCCCTTGGATTTCATTTAGGCCTATATAATTTGCACACATTAATGACATTTTTTAATTTTATCCAAGGATAAATAACCTAGACATAAAGAATAGACTTTCAGAGACAGTAGACATTACCATCATGCACAATGAAAAGTAACGACAAATATCAATTATTACATTTGGAGATAACAAACTCAGAAAATCAATGAAAAGGTTTCTTCTACCTCTACTCACTGAAATAAAGATTTAGGAAAAAACAAATTGTTAAATGTATTTGGCCTAATGTCATTAATCGGAAGGGAAATCGACAAGCTTTTTGTAGAGAAACAAGAGGCACAAGGGCCTTGAATCGCTCTTCTGATAAATTGTACAACCTATCACTTCTATTTGAAGCCTCTAACCCTAAGTATTCTAAGAGCCAAGTTGCATCAACTGACAAAGTTTGATGATTCTTAGCCAATTATAACTGAAAATATTTTTATAAAGCTATAAAAAAACCATAAGTAGGTCACAATGACCTACTTTAAGATTGAAGTTTTCTGAGGACTCAAGATGCATTAATAGACAAAGACTGAAAATTCTAAGCCAATAAGTATGTGAGATATTCAAAAGTAAGTCACCTTGACCTACTTTTTCATCTACATTCTTGGAAAAACCAAAATGCATCAACTGACAAAGTTTGATTATTCCAAGCCAAAAATACTGGAGATACTTAATTATAGCATTAAAATGTTAAAAGTAGGTCAATGTGACCTAATTTTTAGTAATTGATTTTCGAAAGCCCAAAATACATCAACTGACAAAGTTTGATGATTCTCAACCAATAAGTACCTGAGATATTCAAAAGTAGGTCACCATGACCTACTTTTTGGTTGACATTCTCTGAAAACCCAAGATGCATCAACTGACAAAGTTTGATGATTCTAAGCCAATAAGTACCAGAGATCCTTAAATAAAGCCATAAAATGTCAAAAGTAGGTCACCGTGACCTAATTTTTGGTCATCACTCTCCGAAAACCCAAGATGCATCAACCCACAAAGTTTGATGATTCTAAGCTAATTAATATCTAAGATGCTTAAATAAAGCTATAAAATGTCAAAAATAGGTCACCGTGACCTACTTTTTGGTCGTCACTCTCCGAAAACCCAAGATGCATCAACTCACAATGTTTGATGATTCTTAGCTTATAAATACCTAAGATACTTAAATAAAGCTATAAAATGTCAAAAGTAGGTCACCGTGACCTACTTTTTGGTCGTCACTCTCCGAAAACCCAAGATGCATCAACTCACAAAGTTTGATGATTCTTAGCCAATAAATACCGAAGATACTTAAATAAAGCCATAAAATGTCAAAAGTAGGTCACCGTGACCTACATTTTAGTCAACATTTTTCAAAGTCCCAAGATGCATCTGCTGACCAAGTTTGATGATCGTAGGTCTGAAGGTAATCAAAATATGCCTTTTAAACAATATGAAAACATATGCCTGCAAAATTCAAAAAGTAGGTCACAGTGACCTACTTTTTCATAAATATGTTTTAAGGTCCCAAGATGTCGCAATTTACAAGATTTGATGATTCTAACCCTCTCAGTGTCTGCAATAATGGGATTAAATGTTTTAAAAAGGATAAGTCATAGAGTTCAAAAAGTAGGTCAAGGTGACCTACTTTTAAGTTGATGTTGTTCAAGGACCCAAGATGCATCAACTGACAAAGTTTGATGATCATAGGCCTTAAAGTGTCCAAAATATGCCTTCAAATCAATTTGAAAACAAACGCCCGCAAAATTAAAAAAGTAGGTCACTGTGACCTACTTTTGATTTAACATGATGTGAAGTCTTAAGATGCATCAAATTACAAGACTTGATGATCCTAGTCCTTACAGTAAGCAAAATATAAACGTTTTTATCAATTGTAAATTTAGGTCAACTTTGAAGTAACTTGAGACCATGCCCTTTGCCCCAGGGTCATGCCGTGAACAATTTTTAATCTTCAACATATCCTGATCCTTGTTTGTAAGTTTGGTGAAAATATGCCTGGTGGTTCTGGAGAAGAAGATTCTTTAGCAACCAGTACTTTTGGTTTTGTTTTCCTGATTATCTCCCCTTGTTTAAGGGTCCCAACCCTTATTTTAGTACAAATGGTAGCCCTTGGGCCAAGGATACCCTGTGACAAATTTGACACTGATTGGCCAAGGCGTTCTTGAGTTATGGCCCATTTTCTAAAAAATTAACGCACACCGCACGACGCACACTGCACAAATGGCCATAGCATTAGCTCTTTTAGCCTTTGGCTCAGAAGAGCTAAAAAACCAAGCCCGGTCCTACAGGTCAGATCCCTATATAATGAAGTGATCCTTTTGGTCAACTTTGAAATGACCTTGAGACCATGCCCTTTGTCCCAGGGTAATTCCCCGTGCAAATTTTACGCACACCGCACAAATGGCCATAGCATTAGCTTTTTGAGCCTTAATTGGCTCAGAAGATCCCCCCTGCGAGGTGAAATTCATGATTTCAGGAACTTTTATGAATCGTTCATGAACATTCATTATGTGTTCATGACTGGTTCATAAAGATGGTTCATGAACTTTATTCATGAATATATTCATAAAATGTAGTTCATGAACAAATGATGAATATATATGAATATTGGTTATTTTCATTTTAAAGACAGAAAAAATGTAGAGTTCAAGGTATTATGAATGTTCATGAATTTTCATGAAGACTAAAATAATTGACAAAAATGACTAACAGAAAACACTCAATACTCTCATAATACAACTTTTGCATGCAGATGCAATTGTTGAACAAGCCCCTGGTATAAAATATGTTTAATAATAATTCTTTCACCATCTGAAAAAATAAATCATGAAATCTGAACATTTAGTGTTTTTATTTGATTTTAATTAAACAAACACTGCATCACAATTGACAGCATTTTTTTTCAAATCCATTACTTGTGTTTCTCCATAATTTTTAAATTAAACAGTTATATTCATCATAATGTGCTTTAATTAATGTCGTTTTTCATCACACAACTTTGTTCGACCGAATTTTCTCTAACATCAAACATTAAACAAGTTGTTGGAAAATGAAACATTCTGGAAAATGAACTTTGTGAGCTTCGTAAAAAACGTTTTATATATTTATTAACAACTAAAAAATTATATCACTTGTCTGTATTGTACCGTATTATTCCTGGATCGAAACGCTACATACATTTCAATTTTGGTGCAGTTAAAATGTCAAAAGTTTCCCTTGCTTCGTGCGTAAATGATAGAGCACAGACTGCATGGTTGTAAAGTATCTATGACAAAATCCACATTCTTATATTGTAGTTTTAATTCTCCTATGCGTATTCACAGCTCAGAATATTTTGTCTGTCTCTGAGGGCGAGAGATTGTTATTATCATGTCATAGGGGGCAGCCATACTTGCTATACGAAACTAAAAGTCAATACTTGTATAATTTATGACGTAAAAAAATCGAATTCTTCATTGATGAAATTTATTTTGATATAAAATTTTGTATTTTCAGTGAAAAATTATTCAGATAGTGTTTGTAATTTTTTTTTTAAACAGAAATCTTGGAAATTCGAAACTAAGGTATTTCTTAGCTCTACCGTACATTTTTGAATAGGGGCAAACTTGAAAACGCGCGAGACGTTGGAAGTGGGAATTTGTAGAGTGAAGGAATCAGTATTTGTGATCTATTATTTGCATAGTCGCTGTGCCATTTTCGTATTGCGTGATATTATTTCGATCGGGTTCAATATTCTGTTTATACTAATTATGGTAGCCATGCGGTTTGCCTGGCGTTTTGGCTGTGAATTTGGTGATGTTGGCCTCCCTGAGGAGTAAGTTTTATAATGTTTTACTTGAATTTATATCTAACTTGATCATCTGTATCTAACAGTATTATGCAATATATTTTATCATGTTTAAATTCTGCAACTACAAAATTTTGTAAAACTGCGCATTTCCAGCATACCATAGGCATAGGCCTGTTCAGCTCACATGTTAAAGTTTCGCATTTAATTTTGTATGATTGCTTATGATTTTGATATTTCGTCAAATTCTTATTATGCCTTTGTAATTTGTAGTTTTTCACCCTCTCACAAGGTGTGTCCAATAAACAGTACAGTCACTGATCTTTGTCAACTTTTTAAGAAAATAACAGAATATGAAGATGGAAGACTATATATAGGATCGATCTACTTCATAACTGGTGAGTGACAAAAAATGGAGACAATCACTGAGTCAGAAATCTGTCTGTAAATGTTACTGTCTATTTGTAAAATAACAACTAATTAAAGCACATTATAATAAATTAATGTCTCATTTTTTAATGCAATTTTTGTCTAACTTTGCTTTGAGTTTGGATCCAACCATATAACATACATTGATTATAGACTGAGACTCAAAACATTCATAGGCCTGATTGATCTACAAATTGGCGGTCCAAGAAAATAGGCTTAAATTCCACTCAGAATGTTTTAATTTGGAAGTGTCTCTGATGCAAAATTAAATGAAACTAAAATGCAAGAAAATACAAAAAAGTCTTATGTTTTACAATTATGGGTACTTTCAGAAAATCTTTCTTTTTGAAGGAAAAAGAGAAGCAGTTCACAAATGTTGATGAGCAGAAGAGAAGAAGCTCTAGCTGCACAAAAATCTGAGCTCTTGAAAAAGAAACAAAAAAAGAAATGAAAATATGAATGATATTCAATCAAAGGATCCAAATGGTGAAATTCTGGAAATTCCACATGGAGAGACAATAAGGATTTTTGAATTGACCATCTCTGCTCAAACTGCTTGAAAGCACTGAAAACTGTTACCCTGGTGCTGAACAAACTTTTCTCCTAGACTGGAATTAAAAACTATTCAATTTCTGGCATTAAAACACAATTTGAAACATGCTGAGGAAGGATCCCCCTCTCCTTTTGACCAAGTAAGGTTAAACATTCTGCAAAGAGTTGCATTTGAATTGAAATTTTTTATACTTTTACCAGGAATGAACTACATTACTCATTTACTATGGTTTAATGTGTCAGAATTGTCTTAATTTTTTTAACAAAGATTTTGTTGCCATGGTTGGAAAACAAACAACATTTCTGTAAAATCTTTCAAGATGCTGTACGTATTATAAATCATCTACTGTTACTTTTTTAGCATGACTTCATGCATTTTCATGAATAAACATGAATAATAATATTTCATTTTTTGTTTACGAATAAGCAAGAATATTCATGAATGCTAATGGTTCATGAATTTTATTCATTCATGAACATTCCTGAGAAAATTCATCAAATTATTCATGAATAGTTCATGAAGATCCTATGAACTTATTATTGGACATTCTTGAAATGATGAATCTTCATGAATATGACTCTTCATGAATTACTCATGAAAAAAAATATTCATGAATATTCATCAATTTTCTTTCATGAATAAAAATTCATGATTTGAAAATGTCCAATAATAAGTTCATAGGATCTTCATGAACATTTCATGAACATTTCATGAATTAAATTCATGAAAAATTCAAGGAAATTCATGAATTATTCATGATCGTCTCGCAGGGGCACCATTCCAGTCCCCTTACTGAAAACAGAGATGTTTTCCCCATATCTTTGCTTTAAAACTTCCAGTCAATTAAATAAATAAAAGTAACATGGTCCTATTGTTTATAAATATCCTTCATCTAATCCATTACCAGTACTATTTGATTTGTGAAATCTTAAAATGATCATCTTTTTTCTAATCAGAATTTCCTTCATTCCTCTGTGTTTTGTTTATGCGTGGTAGATATCCAATTGAATTATTTCCAATTACTCAGTCATATGAAATGGAAGTGTTATTAGATGTTTGCATATTTCAGATATGTTTCAAGAATATTTACCCTTAAAAAAATCTTATTCATGTGACTGTATGTGTCATCAGTAGGCTACTAAGCATATATATAATCCAATGACCAGGAAAAGGAGATTACGTATATAACATTGCAAAAAAGGATAGTACAATTGTTAATTGAATTCAATTTCATTTCTTATTATGAAATATAATATTTATGCAAAATTTGATTTTACAAAGTGAGAATTTCAATTTTCATTTTAAACAAATGTATTTTTTATTTAATTATAGTATCTACTTAAGTGATGATCCAAGTGTTGTATTCAAAGGGTTAAAAAAAATCACAGAGATTGTGGATTAATAGATTTAGATGACAAATTTGAAACTATAGGAGCCCACATGGCTAGTGGAAATTTTAATTAAGTTTAAACCCTGCATGCATATACAGACAAGTGCCATAAGTATTCGGTCAACATGGCGACTTGTTTACGCTTGAAAACGAAAGTACATACTTTGAGTCTCCTGTTTTTGTATATACACGTCATCGATGACGAAGTGTTCTAAATTTAGATTTTTAGTCACATGATGTATCACATGATAATTTGTTTTCGTCTGTAGATAGCACAAGTTGTCAGAATTACGAATTTAAAACAAGAGATTTTTGTAAAACACTTATGCCCCCTCCCCCTAAATTGGAATTTTTCCAAGTCCAAAAGGACAACTCTGTCATAAATGGTGTGATTGTACCCAAAACCGAACTTGTCCAAGATAGTCATCTAATAAATCTGTATAATTTGTTTAATTTCATTTCAGTATGTAAAACCTCTGAAAAGAAAATGAAAGGAAACTGCAAATAATTGGAATTTTTCTAAGTCCAAGGGGCATAACTCTGTCAAAAATGGTGCGATCGTACAAATATAAGTAATAAACAATGATTATTCAGTGAACATGGCATTATGAATAGCAATTGTTCTGCTGGCATATTACATGATGTGCATCATGGAATATGCCAGCAGAGCAATTGCTATTCATTAAATGCCATGTTCACTCAATAATGTTGTATATGTAATAATTTTTCAATCTTGTCTCTAAAACTCACTTCTTTAGAGTAACTGTTCCTGAGATTTTCTCCCAAGCAAATGTACCATTTTCAATCACAATAGCATCTTCTGAAATTACAAAACATTACATTGTGCCATATACATAATTATTATGAATTATTTTGAATTAAATTATATATGTTTTACGGTGTGACCGTTGGGGCGAGCGCAGTTGTACCATCAAAAACACTTGAGATCAGCCACTTCGAACGTCAAGCCGCACGAGATATCTCGACTAGCTGTGACGTCACACGACGTCACAAAGCTCGTCGGAGCTTACGGAGACAGCCGAGCGTCTGTTTGAAACTATAGAACAAGTGCAATTTTTGTCGAAAAACATTGCAGAGTTATTTCTTGTTTCTTTGAAAGATTTCTACAAACTGAAAGTCTGATATATGCTTTACGTTATTATTCATTTATTTATTCGGCAATATTCGCGCAAAGGACATTGGGTAGTGCAGGAATTCTGGGAATGTTGCACAGAGAAATTTGGGTGACGTATGTACAGATTTCAATCCGAATTTCCTCTGTTCTTACACGTTAGTCTATTGAGGTTTTATTTATATCATTCTGTAATCAATTGGCTGTAATACTGGTCACCTTGTTAGGTTAAATATTCATGGCACAGGTTTTAACTGACCGCCATTAAAGCCAATAGTTCTTTAGCCATTCGAGGGTTCTTTTCATTGCAGTTAACACTTTTTTTCACTTCTATTTCCATGTAATATGGGTGATTTGGGTGATGAACTGACTTAAGACACAGATCAATTGCCTAAAGACAGAACAGGAGGGACTTCTTCAATGGAAATCTCGGACATTGTTAAACTCTTCACTGGAGAAATACAGTCTCAATTCAAAACTTTCTCGGAGCATTTAAAAGTAGCACAGTCCTAGTCTATTTCAAAGAAACTCAAGGAAAATCACCACATAACATAAAGTCTGAAGGCAACCATATTCAGTTTGAATTCAATGCCAAATTACTGAGACATACTTTTTCCACAGGGTCATAATTCCACAGAATCTCAATTTCTGTTAAACCGCGGGTTGAAAATTGCGCGGATTTCTTAGACTGTCACTATATGCCATGCATTTATATCAAATACGCTTGGACAAATTTCCGCAGAAAATTTGTGACCGCGTACATAGCATAAATTAATACCACACGGTAAAAAGTACTTCTACAGTACTTGAGGGTTTAGAGAAGCTGAAGTCAAGAGCCTTTGATTTAAAGGATTCTGAATCATTAAAAATTATTTCCAACTTAAGTAAAATATTGAAAACGCGTCAAAAGCATGTACATACATGTATAGCTGTCAAATGTCTCCAACGGGTTGGAAAACCATAAAAAAAATACCAGTGTAATGAAAATTCAGACAACTCTGATGACGCAAAGAAGATTCGCAGTGCCAAAAATAGGGCCCTCAGACATCAGAAGCAAAACAAAGGATTTCAGCCTTATGGGACATGGAAAACATTATCAGCAGAAGCAGTGGGATCTCCTGCTCAGTTGGCTCTTCCTGGGGTCAAAACATTTTTTAGAAATTCTTGAAGCTATGTTGTGATGTTACTTTGCCATTAAGTGTGCTCTCTGGGTACAAAACTTGTTGATTTTAAAATGAATTAAATTGATTAAATCGAATAGAATGAAACTTCACACATCAATCAAACAATTTAGTGTATTATATTGATATGCTTATTTTAAATTTCTGGTGAGTAATATAACAAAGATTGACATCGTCCACAAACTTTTTGAACAACCCTCAAATTTCGATCCTTTCCACAGTCAGTGATTTTTCAAAATTACAAATCTGCAGAAATTAAAGCTGAATTAATGTCTCATCAGAAATATTATCCCAGTTAATCAAGAGAGGTGGTGTTGTAGAAGTTTCATACAGACCATAGATTGCAAGCTCTCTTTGTGTCGCGGAAAAAAGGTAAAAAAATAAAAAGGATGATACGGGATTTGAGTCTACTGAATAATAATGTGAAATACATAAAAAATTAAGTTTGAAGATTGGAAAACAGCCCTTGATTATTTTGAAAAGATTATTATTGACTTAGATTTGAACTCAAATCTGGCTTTGGCTATCCTCATATAGATATTTCTGAAAGTTTCTTGAAATAGCTTGAGTTCTCATGGAATGAAAATAAGTATTAATGTTACACTGTGCTTCCATTTGGTTTGTCATCCGCTCCATTCATTTTTACAAAATGTCTAAGACCTAGTAGCTATTGTTAAATTTTGGAGAAGGAGGGGTATAAAAATAGTTCTTTACCTAGATGACCATTTTGTGTTTGCCCCGTCTAAACAGGAATGTTTTTCGTTTTCTGAATTTGTCAGTTTTAGATACTTTTAGAAAAATAGGGTTAGATAAAGGTAAATTTGGTCTTCATAGCTTAAGGTCGGGCGGGGCAACTTTCACCAAAGTAGCTTGCATGTGACAGATTGTTTAACAAGAGACCCATGGGCCACAAATCTCTCCTGAGTCACTTTGGCCATGCTGTTCTTCACCAGATTCTCCCCCTTGTAATACCTATTGTGGCCCCGACTCTGGGGGTCATGATCTGAACAATTTAGAATCTACACTACCCTCGAATGTTTCCACATAAAATTCAGCTTTCCTGGCCCAGTGGTTCTTCAGAAGAAGACTTTTAATTATTTTTTCTTTATTTTTCAATGTAACACTTGGATTCCCTATTGTGTTCCAGCCCTACCCCTACTGGTCATTATTTGAACAATTTAGAATCTTCATCACTAACCCAGGATGCTTCCACAATCTAAGTTTCAGCTTTCCTGGCCCAGTGGTTCTTGAGAACTTATGAGAAGAAGATTTTTTTAGGATTTTTCCTATATATTTCAATATAAAATTTTGATTCTCTATTGTGGTCTTCCCCAGGGTCATGATTTTAACTATTTAAAATCTACACTACCCAAGGATGCTTCCACATAAGTTTTAGCTTTCCTGGGCCAGTGGTTCTTGAGTAGAAGATTTTTAAAAAAAAATTCTTTATATTTCAATATAACACTTGGATTCCCTATTGTGTCCCAGCCCTACCCCCAGGGACAATTTAAACAATTGAGTATCTTCACTTCCCCAGGATGCTTCCACATAAGTTTCAGCTTTCCTGGCCCAGTGGTTCTTGAAAAGATTTTTTAAGATTTTTGCCTATACATTCAATGTAACACTTGGATACCCTATTGTGGCCCCTCCCTTCCCCCAGGGGTCATGATTTGAACAATTGAGTATCTTCACTACCCCAGGATGCTTCCATATAAGTTTAAGCTTTCCTGGCCCAATGGTTTTTGAAAAGATTTTTTAAGATTTTTGCCTATACATTCAATGTAACACTTGGATACCCTATTGTGGCCCCTCCCTTCCCCCAGGGGTCATGATTTGAACAATTGAGTATCTTCACTACCCCAGGATGCTTCCATATAAGTTTAAGCTTTCCTGGCCCAATGGTTTTTGAAAAGATTTTTTAAGATTTTTGCCTATACATTCAATGTAACACTTGGATACCCTATTGTGGCCCCTCCCTTCCCCCAGGGGTCATGATTTGAACAATTGAGTATCTTCACTACCCCAGGATGCTTCCATATAAGTTTAAGCTTTCCTGGCCCAATGGTTTTTGAAAAGATTTTTTAAGATTTTTGCCTATACATTCAATGTAACACTTGGATACCCTATTGTGGCCCCTCCCTTCCCCCAGGGGTCATGATTTGAACAATTGAGTATCTTCACTACCCCAGGATGCTTCCATATAAGTTTAAGCTTTCCTGGCCCAATGGTTTTTGAAAAGATTTTTAAAGATTTTTTCTATATATTTCAATGTAACACTTGGATTCCCTATTGTGGTACCGCCCTACCCTCAGGGTCATGATTTATACAATTTAGAATCTACACTACCCCAGGATGCTTCCACATACTAAGTTTCAGCTTTCCTGGCCCTGTGGTTCTTGAGAAGATTTTTTAATGACCCCACCCTATTTTCGTCTTTTCTACCCTTGGAAGAGGGATTGGTCCTTCATTTTTTAAATTTAAACTCCCCATCACCCAAGAATACTTTGTACCAAATTTGGTTAAAATTGGCCCTGAGGTTCTTGAGAAGAAGTTGAAAATGGGAAAATTTTATAGACGGACAGAAAGCTAGACAGACAGATGAACCAACGATGGACATTGGGTGATAAGAAAAGCTCACTTGAGCTTTCAGCTCAGTTGAGTTATAAAGCATGGGCGGTGGAGGTCAGAAAAAGCGACAGATGGTTATGTGAAAGAAAACATTCAAAATAACTCATCTGTAACCATAAACTTAGGTTTTTAAATTTCATATACAAGTCATTCACTCTTCTTTGTCTTTCAAAATAAGGAAACTGCACTATCAGAGCGCTTCACATCCTAATATACATGTTTGTGTTTATTTTATAAATAATAATAATATTATTCATGTTCATTCGAGTGGAACGAATAAGGTCATAAATGACAGTAATCAGCCAACTATTCAAAATACGGCACAACTTTTCATTTCCTGTAATTGTACCGCATAAATGAGCTCATGAAATGGGTAAAAAATAAGAGACACAGAGTTCTTGAAATTTTTTTTCCAATGTCAGTCATTTGGACTGACTGCCATGTGAAGTTTGTCAGTCCAGACAGATTACTATAAGTCCAAAAAAAATATCACTAAAAAAATGAAAACTTTATTTGAATTTTATTAGCAATACATTTTGCACCCTGCGTCAATACACACTGCACACTTCATGCAGGTCGATTTTCTTCACAAGTTTTTAATCAAGTTCGATTTTCTCATCTGACTTACCTTAGCGCTGTCAACAATCTTGTTTTGACAATTATTTAATCATATAGTTTGGTGCTTGCATTCATTGAAGAAGTCATTACCAGATACTGAAAAGTGTTTAACAGATTATGATTGGTCGGTTATAGAGAATTCGCACAAAATTTAGTCGGATTTTCGTGAGTTGCTCTCTCAACATCTACCGGTCATTTGGACTGACACAAAATGTAAAGTTATCAGTCCTTGGTTGTTTTTTTCGGTCTTGCCGACAGGACCAAAAGATTTCAAGAACTCTGTGACATGTTGTGTTCAGCTGGGACATATCACATGTCTGTCTTTGTAATCAGTCTTAGAAAGGCACTTCAGCAAATCTTTTTTCAAGACGTCAAAACTGAAAAACAAATTAGGCCCATAGGGGTTATGATTTTACCAATTTAAATTGTAAACTTCCCCATGATGCTTCCACATATGTTTCAGCTTTTCTGGCCCGGTGGTTCTTTATAAGAAGATTTTTTAAATGACCCTATCCTCTATTTTGTCTGTTCTTGATTATCTCCCCTTGTAAGAGGACTTGGCCCTTCTTTTAAAAAATTTGTGAAGAAATTAAAAACGCAAAAAAAAATTTACAGAAGAACTGACAATGGACAAGTCTTTACTGAAAACTCACTTGAGCTTTCAGCTCAGGTAAGCTGACTCACTTGAGCTTTCAGCTTAGGTAAGCTTAAAATACTTGAAGATAATAAATTCAGTTACTTACTGCTCTCTACGTCTTTCTGTACAGCATCTTTATCAAGTTCACTGTGGTTCAAAAACTTTTGCAATCGATTAAGAGAAACAGATGTCTACAAAATAAACCAAAAGTCCATGTCAAAAAGAGGTAATCAGAGATTACAGAGCTCATCTCTATGAATGTTTTCTTTCTGAATTGCAAATTTAAACAAATAATTACTGTATAAACAGAATTTTTAACAAGGATTTAATTTTGGCATTTTTAGCTAGGGTGCCAAGATCACTAAAATTGAATATTGCTAAAAATTAACTGTACTTAGTTTGTAATAGCTTCTTTAGTGAGCTTTTTAAAATTGCTAAAATTATGTCGCTAAAAATAAAATACCAATTTTGAAGGACAAATTGTTAAATATGCATCTTGCTAAAATTTCCACTTATACAACATCTAGAAAGGACATCCTAAGACAACAACATTTATGCAATTTTATTCTGATAGGGGTTGTAGATATTTGGTAATAGACTTATCCAAACATAAATAACTGACTCATCCAGAAAATGTAATTCAAAACCAGCATGTAAATCAAAAGTGTTCATCCTTTGATAGATCATCCCTCTTAGTTTTATTCAAATAGGTCTTATGTTCTTTGGAGGGATCAACTTTAAAAAACTTTAACCTGGTCATTTATCCAGTAAATATAGGTCAGATCACACATCAAAAGCAAACCTAGTAGTGTGCATTCTTAGATGTATCATTCATGCAAGTTTGGTCAATATAGGGCATATATGGAAGTGACGTTCCCAGAAGTACAAAACCTTACATACTGGAGACATTTAGATATGCTGGTTTAGACATAAATTACATATATCCAAATTAGGCTTTGAAATGTAAAAGTGTTAGTTGTAATTATAATAATAATAAAACAATCAAGACAAAAACAATGTGGCTTTTCACCTGGAAGCTCTAATTAAAGGAATCAGGCTCTAATTTATTGGGTATACCTAGGACACTAATTAAGGAATGACTCTAATTCTTGGCCAAATTATCGAGTATAATCTGGTTTGGGTCAGTTTACGCTTAGAAGCCCATGGGCTACATCCCTCACCTAAGCAATGTAGCTAGGAAAAAAGCATAAATGAGTTTATTACTGAAAAGTTAAAACCCAAGAGTGGTTTCAACCAATCCTTAAAAGGGAGAGGGTATGAATTGAACTAGCTGCAGAACTGTAGCTCTCCAAAAAAATATATATTGATAGACCGGAGAGCTACAGTGCCACCCATTGTATTATTGCTCACAAAAAAGTGTGCTGTTTTTCAATTTATTTCTGCATGTTTTTAAAACTGTCATTTCAAAATATTACTAACCTGTGTTCCTAACATATTCTTTCACTGTTTCCACAACAAAACATTCCTTAAAATTGTTTTTAATAGCCCTCCTGATCCTGAAATTGAGATCATCGAAAATATAACCTATTTATATTGCCAATTTGGTTGCAAGATAATTCGATCCAACGCGCTTCATACAAATGTAAACTACAAAAGTAATTAATAGAGGAGTAAGGACTTTATTGAAATCTAGCTTTATTTTCAATTGAGGTAAGAATTTGGAAGAATTAATCCAGAAACAGCCCACTTTTTTTGTGCGCAATAAATATACAGTTTTTTTCAATGGTTGGCACTGAAGCTCTCCGGTCTATCAACATATATATTTTTGGAGAGCTACTGAGTTCTGCAGCTAGATTTGAACAAACTTGAATCTACACTTACTAAGGATCCATGCACATTTCTTTGACTACCTGTGGCTTTATTGCCCTTTACATTTGAACTTACATTGTAGCCCCATCCTACCCCCAGGGTTCATGACTTAAACAAAATTGAATCTACAGCTATGAATAGGAAAAATCTACATGTTTCTATGTAAAACTTAGATTCCATGTTGTGGCCCCGCCCTACCCCCAAGGGTCATGATTTGAACAAACCTGAATCTACACTACCTAAAGATGCTTCCATATAAACATGATCATTTATGCCTTTGCTATTCTTGAGAAGAAGATTTTTAAAGAATTTTCCTTTATATTTCTATATAAAACTTTGATCAGCCATTGTGGCCCCGCCCTACCCCCAGGGGTCATGATTTCAACAAACCTGAATCTACACTACCTGAGGATGCTTCCATAAAAATATTATCATTCATGCCTATGCTATTCCAGAGAAGAAGATTTTTAAAGAATTTTCTTATATATTTCTATATAAAACTTTGATCAGCCATTGTGGCCCAGCCCTACCCCCAAGGGTCATGATTTGATCAAACCTGAATCTACACTACCTGAGGATGCTTCCCTATAAGTTTCAACTTTCCTGTCACAGCTAGTGGTTCTTGAGAAGAAGATTTTTAAAGAATTTTCCTATATATACTTCTATATTTGAGGGTTGTCTGTAAAGTTCGTGAAAGGCTTAAATTTAAATAAAAGCTGTGTCATTGATATTTATTATTAGCATATTTAAAATCCTTCACTAAATTTGAATTATCAAATGTAAAATTATATTCAATTTCAAATGTATTATTACAATTATGGCTTCATTATAAATCTTGGGACGGTGACCTGGAGCATCCCAAAATTTTAAATAAAAAGTAATTTATCATTCAATAAATTTCTTCTCTATTTTGTAAAATTGTGCAGAAATTTGAATGGTTTATACATTATGAGGTTGACAAAAGTTAAAACATTAAGCTTGCAAAATATGAACGTTCAAAGTTTCGAAATGGCTGAGAAATCGAGGTTAGAATCTATTTAGACAGGATCGGCAATGTTCGAAAAAGGGACATTTTCGGAAAGGGTGGAGCAGAGAACAGTGATAAAATTCCCTATAGACATCGAAAATACACCAACAGAGACCTATAAATTCTGTAAAAAGTCAGAAAAAAATAAAGATGGAAGCTGTTCTTTAGTATTCAAAAGGTATATAAGATTTTTGACAGAAGGAAACAGTTTACAGGATGATATGCACAAAGGAAAACCAACATTCTGAGATTGCAATGCTGTAAAAAATGAATTTCGTGACATGACTTTGTCGTATTACCATAAATAAAGTTTTGTTTTTTTTCCACATGTACAGAGGTTTAATGATTTGCAGGATCTTTAACAGGAATTGTTAAATATTATTTTATATATGAATCCTGAATAGTTTGTGCACATCCATGATGACTGGTTAAAGCGACTTTAGAAATGTAATGAAATAAATGGACACATTTAGCTTTTGACGTCGGGAAACGTCAAGGATTTTCGTTTTTGGTGCTCCGGGTATGAGTGTATGTCTTTTTTGTATCTGATAAAAATAGAACTTTTTGTGCTTCGTTTTTGGTTAAAACTTGCAAAATAATAAAATGACACATGACATTAAATGAAAATAATAGTTTCATATATTTTATGAATGCATGTCAGTTATTATCAATGTTGTCCACGAACTTTACGGACAACCCTCGTACTTCTATGTAAAACTTTGATCAGCCATTGTGGCATCAAATTTTCACTATTTCTGAATTATATTCCCTTGAACAAGGGCGTGGACCTTCATTTCCAAACTTGAACTCCCTTCACCTAAGGATACTTTGTGCCAAGTTTGGTTGAAATTGGGCCAGTGGTTCTTGAGAAGAAATCGAAAAATGTGAAAAGTTAACAACAACAACGACAACAGCGCGTCGATTTACCCAAATGGAAACAAATGGACCCAAATGGAAACACAAATGGACCCAAATGGAAATCAAATGGATATGTATTATCGTATTTCAATACTCTTATTTATAATGATGAAAATAAATGAACTTACAGTTACAATTCAATTTTTTTTGTTATAATTATTAATCACTAATTTAAATATTGTATTTTGAAACATGAAGTTTTGATAGTATTCTATATACTAGCAAAATAATTTGGGGGGGGGGGGGGGGGGGGGGGGGGGGGGGGGG
>PRKT01000431.1:397164-417186 GCA_003671525.1 Saccostrea glomerata | reverse complement strand
TTTTTTTTTTTTGGGGGGGGGGAGAGGGGGTGGCATGCCCCCCCTCCATCTGTTTCTACGGCCATCGAAACTATCAAATACTTCAGTTTTGTATTCAATTATGTTCAATATTTATTACAAATTGAATTAAATAGCATTTCTAAAAATACAATTGAAGAAAATAATGATATCAAAAAATTCTCTTTTTGTTTTAATTTCATTATATTCTATATTTTAAATAAGTAAAAACTTGAGAATACGATATAATATATTATATTTTATATTCCATTTCGGTCAATTTGATTTCCATTTGGGTCCATTTGAGTTTCCATTTGGGTTCCACGATGATGACGACAGACAACAGACAAATTTTTATCAGAAAAGCTCACTTGAGCATTCCGCTAAGGTGAGCTAAAAAAAGTGTAAACTGACCCAACCAGATTATACTCGATAATTTGGCCAAGAATTAGAGTTATTCCTTATAATTTAATTTCAAAATAATTAAACATCTTTGGATGTAAAATTGTGTTGCTTTTTATGAGTTTAAATTTACAGCGTAATGATACAACCGTAGTAACAAAAGTGAGGGGAGGTAATAACTGATACATAGATCTAGCAGCCATGTTGTTTGTTTACATGAGGTAAGATCGAGTAACTGTTTGAAGTTAAAGGTACATTTATTAAATCTGTAATTTTCCATGGATTCTGAGGACTGGAAATGAGGGAATTGCATGGATAAGATGACTAACCTGGTCATCAAGGGTGTGTCCCCATACCAAACCAGATTATACAAAATGATTTGTGTTCCTTTTTGAAAATCAACCAATGAGAGGCCAGAATATAAACAAAATTAAATTATTAACATTTGGAATCCTGGATAATATATGCATAATGGGTGACTTTTTCAGAAACCAATTATGCAGATCCTCTCCTCATCTCTTGAGAGGAGCAAATCATCACCTTTGGCTAGCAAAATTGAAAAGGCAAATTATGCCCTGGCATACCCCAAACAATAAGCAGTGATTCCTTTTTAAAAAATTCATCATCTTACCTGTACAATATTCGATATAATCTGTGGAAGCATAGACATTGGAAACCTCAATATATTGAATAAAGATAAGGACACAAATGCTTTCTCAGCATCAAGCTTATTTGAATCCGACAATACAAAGACAGCAAAAGTTACCAAAGAAACCTGTACAAAAACAAAAAAAGAAAGATAATGCTCATAACACAACTTTTCACACATGATTACTTGAAAAAGGATGTGCCATAATAACAATTTTCATTATACATCAAATTGCATGTGTATCTTACAGTGCATTTCTACTTTAAATCCATTTATTACTTTCAATTGAAAGTACAAAAACAACAACACACCATTTGTACATTTCTTCTCAAGAACCACTGGGCCAATTTCAACAAAACTTACCACGAAGTTTCCCCAGGATGAATGATTAAAGTTTGTTCAAATGAAGGGCCATGCCCTCTTCCAAGGGTAGATAATAATTAGGGATGGCAATCAAATACAGAATTGCTAATCGATTAACCACAAGACATCCCAAATGATTAACAAGTTACTCGTATCAAAATATGCATACTGTAAACATATTACTTTTGGCTGTATAAATTTTTTAGTGCTTTTGGCGGAAAGACACTTCTGCTAATTCAAGCACATGGCTAAATGTTTTGTACTTATATACATAAATAAGAACGATAAGAAATGCCCTAAATTATATCTATGCTAACTTGTTCAAAACTCAATTTCCGTTTCATACACGCTGAATATAATACATTTACAGTATTCTTCATATTTTTTTCCCGAAAGTAGCTCACTCTATTCATATACACAGAAAGTTACATCATTTTATTTCTCTTGAATCTCGATAAGAAAACTGCATGCATTTATATTTTATTTCAGTTTCAATAGACCAGAAATATAAAAAGAGGCCCATGGGTCACAATGGGCTACATTGCTCACCTGAGAATATTGGTTAGAACAAGAGGTCCATGGGCCACATCACTCACCTGAGAACAGTGACTAGGTAAAGAACTGAAATCAGTTTATTTTTGAAAAGTTTAAACCCATAAGTGGTCCCAACCAATCCTTGGAGGGGAAAGGGATTTGAAAAAAAACCTGAATCTACACAAACTAAGGATGCTTGCATATTACTTTAACTACCTGTGTCTTTATTGCATTATTTATATTTGAACATAAATTGTGCCCCCGAGTCCCCCATATCTAAAATATGACCAATCATGGTTTTTCTGTCATTGAAATATTTTCCTATACTGTGAAATCACTAATTTTCATGTGGTTGAATTTTTGTTGCTTTCGAGGTATGAAGAGACCCACAATTCATGTCCACCACAATATGTTAATTTTCATATGCACAGCTACTAAAAAGTTCTTCATTCACGAAACCAAATCCCAACAAACTAACATTTTTTCCTCAAACAAAGAAAATTTGACCCCATATATGTGATTTTACAGTATATTCCAAATTAAAACTTCAATCGGCCATTGTGGCTCCTATCACTGGGGGTCATGACTTGAACAATCTCGAATCTACACTACCTGAGGATGCTTTCATATAAATATGACTAATCATGGCTTTATTATTCTTAGGAAAAATATTTTTAAAGAATTTTCTGGTATAATTTTTTGTAAAATTTGATCAGCCATTATGGCCCTGCCCTACCCCCAGGGGTCATGACTTGAACAAACCTGAATCTATAGAACTGTCCAAACGGGACATAATACCCCCAGCAGGGTTTTCCAGAGGTGCCAAATCATGAATATTTTATGGATCTAATAGAAGAGAGAAATGCTTAAACAATTTAAGTGCAATGTAATTGCTCATTATATTTTTAATGAATGAAACAAAGGTGCAGCCTAATAAGAAAAATAAAGACTTTAGATACGGACCAGACACAAATTATGAACTTTTTGTCAGGGACCTTGAACTTGTATAAATGATCTCAGTTCAAAGTCATGACACAACCTCAGGTCATAAGCAATCTTTGTGTAAAATGGGAACTCACCATGTTCATTCATAAGACAGATATGGACTGGATATGAATAATGAATTTTTTACCGTACTTGACATGAATTATGAATTTATTTCTGTCCTTGAACTTGCACAAATAACCTTGGGTCAAAGTCATGACACACTCAGGTCATAAGCAATCTTAGTGTAAAAGAAGAACCCTCCAAGTTTATCCATAAGATATGGACTAGGCACAAACTATGAACTTTTTCCTTTCAGTGTCCTTAAACTTGCACAAATGACCCTGGGTCAAGGTCATGACACACCCTCAAGACATAAGCAATCTTTGTGTAAAACAGAAACTTACTAAGTTTATCCATAAGAAAGATATGGTCCCTACGTGAATTATGAAATTTTTTCTTTCAGTGACCTTGAACTTAAATGACCTTGGGCTCAAGGTCATAACACACCCTCAGGTCATAATCCATCTTTGTGTTAAGTAGTAGATTCAAGTTTTTTTATAATAAAGATATGAACCAAATATGAATTTTAAATTTTTTCTTTCAGTGACCTTGAACTTGCACAGATGACCTTGGGTCAAGGTCATGACACACCCTTAGGTCATGAGCAATCTTTGTGTGAAATAGGAACTTACTAAGTTTATCCATAAGAAAGATATGAACTGGACACAGATTATGAAATTTGCTCCAGTGACCTTGAACTTCCCCAAATGACCTTGAGTCAAGGTCATGACACACCCTTAGTTCATGAACAATCTATGTGTGAAGTAGTAGATTCTAATGTTCCTCCGTAAGAAAGATAATGGACCAGACACATTTGCACAGACAGGCAGAGAGACAGACGAACGGACAAGCTGATTCCTATATATCCCCCCATACTTTGTTTGCGGGGGGTATAACTACCTAAGGATGCTTTCATATAGATGTGACTAATAATTGCTTTGCTATTCTTGAGAAGATTTTTAAGGAATTTTCTAAAGATTCCCATGTTAAGTTTGATCGACTATTGTGGCCAAGCCCTACCCCCAGGGGTCATGATTTGAACAACCTTGAATCTACACTTCTGAGGATGCTTCTCGATAAGTTTCATCTATTCTGGCACAGTGGTTCTTAAGATGATGATTTATAAAACATGCCGCCAAATTTTCACTATTTCTGAATTATTTATCCTTGAATAAGGGCATGGCCCTTAATTTGAAGAAACTTGAATCCCTTTTACACAAGGATGCTTTCTTGCAACTTTGATTGAAATTGGCCGAGTGGTTCTGCAGAAGAAGTTGAAAATGTGAAAAGTTTACAGACAGCTTGACAGACGGTAGCTGCAGAATTGTAGCTCTCTATAAAAAATATATTAACATACCACAGAGCTACAGTGCCACCCACTGAAAAAACTGTATATTTATTGCACACAAAAAGTTGTGCTTGGTTCTGGATTTAATATTCCATACTCTTACCTCAATTGCAAAAAAAGCTTCCATATCAATAACAATGGCTTAACTGTTCTTAAAAAGAGTTTTCCTATACATTCCTTTGTAAAAATTTCATCCCCATTGTGGCTCCTCCCTACCTCTGGAATCATGATTTAAAAAAATGTGAATCTACACAACCTAATTATGCTACCTTATCAATATGATTAAATATGGCCTTTTTGTTCTATAGAAGAAGGTATTTTCTATAGATTTCTATAAAAAAAAATTTTCGCTCATTGTGGCCCCACCCCAACCAACCCCTCCCCCCCTCCCCCATGATTTGAACAAACTTGATTCTAAGCAACCTGAGGATGAATATTACCAATATTTTACTCAAGTGGTGTTTATTACTTATTTCATATCTTTATTCATATTTAACTTATTTATTCTATATATTAAACCCCAAATGTTAAATAAAAAAGAAAAACAGAAATCAAATTTTTGGTGGCGATATTTCGATACTTTTTCAAATGTATCGATATGTGTATTGTCCTCACATATATCACGATATATATCGATATCTCGATATATCGTCCCAGCCCTAAATCTGATTCTACACTGCCGTTAGGATGCTTTCATATAAGTCTGACCTTTCCTGGCACAGAGGTTCTTATAAAGAAGATTTTAAAAGATTTTTCCTATGTTATACATCCCTGGGGGTCATGATCATGATTTGTACAAACTTGATTCTGCACTACTTGAGGATGCTTTCACATAAGTTTTATCTTTCTTGGCCCAGTGGTTCTTGAAAAGAAGATTTTTAAAAGTTTTTTCCTAATACACCGTATAAGTGGAAATTTTAGCGAGACGCAAATTTAGCGATTTGTCCTTAACAACTAAATAATTTATTTTTAGCGAGATGTTAATTTAGTGATTTAAAAATGCATATTGAAGTAGCTATTAAAAATAAAACGCAATTAATTTTTAGTGATATTCAATTTTAGCGATCTCGGCACCCTCGCTAATAATGCCAAAATTAAATCCTTGCTAAAAATTCTACTTATACGGTATTTCTATGATTCTAGATTTGTCACTGCACTTATACATGAAGATACAATCATTTTGACACTAGTAACATCCACGTGTCAAGAGGATAACATATTTCAACTAGAACTGTCCAATAGGGACAAATACCCCCGCTGGGTTTTTCAGAGTAGGTGCCAATTCAGAAATATTTTATGGATCTAGTAAGAGGTGTTCACTATTGTCTAATAAAGTGCCCCACCACAGCATGATACGCCCATCAAATATTGTTCGATAATCATAAATTGGTTAGGGTGCAAGAAAATCAAGTAACCTTGATTAACAGATTGACACAGAATTCTAAGTGAGACGTACATGACTGCAATTTGTTGCAAATATATAAAAATTGAAATGTAATTTTTTTTCAATGAACACATGTATAATTAATTTTAATTATATTATACAATAATAATTCAGTTTTATTCATACACTATAACATCAGTTTGTTTTAATTACATTACACCAATTGAAAGATCTTTATCTAAACTACAGCCATCAAGAACTCTTAATTAACACAAGCAACTAAAAGGCCATTTCTTTTTGCCCAACTCCCAAGAGATGAATTAAGATAATACTGCATGATGCTCTTGCCAGTTAACTCCCGACAATGAACTCATTAATTTCTCTCTAATTTGACATGCACATTTCTGCTATCAAAAATTCTCCTTGACCAGTGCTTGATAATTATGCCCATGGGACAAACTGAATTCCTCTCAAATCATTAACATTTTTTACAGAATTTGCTGTAAAGTATATGATAAAAAATAAGTTTTTACTTAATTTAGCATTTTTTAATAAGGATACAACTATATTTTTACATTTTTTAGGATTATGAAATTTAAAATTTTAAAGACTTAGTTTTTTTTAAAAAATCACTTAAATTAAAGGTCACAGTGACCTTGAAATAGGTCGGGACACACCGTCTACCCAAGATGCATAAATTGTCCAAGTTTGATGATTGTAAGTCTAATAGTTTTCTAGTTATGAGCCAAACAAAATCACAAAATAAAAAAGAAAAAACGCCTGTAAAATGCAGAAAAATCATCCAATCATGATGAAAATCCCAGGTGCACACCTTCATATGGTGAATAATAAGTGTATAAATTTTCAGACAAATCCATCCAACAGTTTCTGAGAAATGGTCCGGACAAAATCTTGTCTACAGACAGACGGACAGACAGCCGGACAGACAGACGGACATGGTGATTCCAATATACCCCCCTAAACTTCGTTTGCGGGGGTATAAAAAGATTTTTAAAAAATTAACGGTTGTGTGGAAAAAATTCCTGGACTTTTGAAATATTAACAGGTTTTTCCAAAGGGACCTGCACATGTGGATTTCAAAAATTCTGCTGTTCATCTATTGATTCCATATGCTAGAACTGGTTGAAATTGGTTCATTGGTTCCAGAAGAGAAGCTTAATAAAGTGCCACACCACAGCATGATATGCCCGTCAAAAAATTACAAGTTTAGCGTGCAAGAAAAAATCAGGTCAACCTTGATTCTAAGATTTCCATGATTTTTCCATTCCTAAAAATATTTATCCATCCCATGTGATGTAGGCTATAATTATAATAAATATTACATCATTGATAGATTTCTATGCTGGTTGTGTTAGACCTTGTCAAATGCCCATCATATTAAACAATATTAAACTAGTCTTTACACCTTAATCTATACCAAATTAATTTTGAAAAGAAAAGGCTGGCCATCAAATGACATATGCTATAAACTGACCAGCAGTTCTTCTGTCTAATCCCCAAAGGATACAGATAAGACTGCTTGATCAGATAGCCTTCCTACACTGAACTCATTAATCTTTAACTGGATGCTTGTCTACTCATTACTACCAAGAGATGAATGGGTCTGCACTATCTACCATAAATTTTTTTTTTTAAACATATAAATTATACTCAAAGATTTTTTTTTGGTTGAGATTTAATGTCGACAGGTTTTATTATGTATTTCATATGGTCATGCTGAGTCCATCCCACCCCATCAAATTAGTTTTTAAATTAATAATATTACATAATATCAGATTAGTCTATTATGCAATATCAAATTAGTTTTAATTACTTTTTATCAAATTCATTTAACAATACTCTAGGGATATAGATAGCACCGATGCTCTAGCTGGCAGTTAGCTCCTCACACTAAACTCATTAATCTCTCTCTAATTTGACATGCAATTTTCTTTTATCAAAATTCTTCTTGACCAGTGCCTAATAATTACACTCATGGGAGAGGTAGGATTTCTCTAACATACATTATATTTGTTATAGATTGCTGTCAAGTATTTTCTTGATTGAACACTTTTTTAAAAAGGACAATGCAATACTCGTATATTATTTGGGGTGTGAAAATAAATAGTAATAACTATGCCCCTTGGACTTAGAAAAATTCCAATTATTTGCAGTTTCCTTTCATTTTCTTTTCAGAGGTTTTACATACTGAAATGAAATTAAACAAATTATACAGATTTATTAGATGACTATCTTGGACAAGTTCGGTTTTGGGTACAATCACACCATTTATGACAGAGTTGTCCTTTTGGACTTTGAAAAATTCCAATTTAGGGGGAGGGGGCATAAGTGTTTTACAAAAATCTCTTGTTTTAAATTCGTAATTCTGACAACTTGTGCTATCTACAGACGAAAACAAATTATCATGTGATACATCATGTGACTAAAAATCTAAATTTAGAACACTTCGTCATCGATGACGTGTATATACAAAAACAGGAGACTCAAAGTATGTACTTTCGTTTTCAAGCGTAAACAAGTCGCCATGTTGACCGAATACTTATGGCACTTGTCTGTATATGCATGCAGGGTTTAAACTTAATTAAAATTTCCACTAGCCATGTGGGCTCCTATAGTTTCAAATTTGTCATCTAAATCTATTAATCCACAATCTCTGTGATTTTTTTTAACCCTTTGAATACAACACTTGGATCATCACTTAAGTAGATACTATAATTAAATAAAAAATACATTTGTTTAAAATGAAAATTGAAATTCTCACTTTGTAAAATCAAATTTTGCATAAATATTATATTTCATAATAAGAAATGAAATTGAATTCAATTAACAATTGTACTATCCTTTTTTGCAATGTTATATACGTAATCTCCTTTTCCTGGTCATTGGATTATATATATGCTTAGTAGCCTACTGATGACACATACAGTCACATGAATAAGATTTTTTTAAGGGTAAATATTCTTGAAACATATCTGAAATATGCAAACATCTAATAACACTTCCATTTCATATGACTGAGTAATTGGAAATAATTCAATTGGATATCTACCACGCATAAACAAAACACAGAGGAATGAAGGAAATTCTGATTAGAAAAAAGATGATCATTTTAAGATTTCACAAATCAAATAGTACTGGTAATGGATTAGATGAAGGATATTTATAAACAATAGGACCATGTTACTTTTATTTATTTAATTGACTGGAAGTTTTAAAGCAAAGATATGGGGAAAACATCTCTGTTTTCAGTAAGGGGACTGGAATGGTGCCCCTGCGAGACCATTCCACAGAATCTCAATTTCTGTTAAACCGCGGGTTGAAAATTGCGCGGATTTCTTAGACTGTCACTATATGCCATGCATTTATATCAAATACGCTTGGACAAATTTCCGCAGAAAATTTGTGACCGCGTACATAGCATAAATTAATACCACACGGTAAAAAGTACTTCTACAGTACTTGAGGGTTTAGAGAAGCTGAAGTCAAGAGCCTTTGATTTAAAGGATTCTGAATCATTAAAAATTATTTCCAACTTAAGTAAAATATTGAAAACGCGTCAAAAGCATGTACATACATGTATAGCTGTCAAATGTCTCCAACGGGTTGGAAAACCATAAAAAAATACCAGTGTAATGAAAATTCAGACAACTCTGATGACGCAAAGAAGATTCGCAGTGCCAAAAATAGGGCCCTCAGACATCAGAAGCAAAACAAAGGATTTCAGCCTTATGGGACATGGAAAACATTATCAGCAGAAGCAGTGGGATCTCCTGCTCAGTTGGCTCTTCCTGGGGTCAAAACATTTTTTAGAAATTCTTGAAGCTATGTTGTGATGTTACTTTGCCATTAAGTGTGCTCTCTGGGTACAAAACTTGTTGATTTTAAAATGAATTAAATTGATTAAATCGAATAGAATGAAACTTCACACATCAATCAAACAATTTAGTGTATTATATTGATATGCTTATTTTAAATTTCTGGTGAGTAATATAACAAAGATTGACATCGTCCACAAACTTTTTGAACAACCCTCAAATTTCGATCCTTTCCACAGTCAGTGATTTTTCAAAATTACAAATCTGCAGAAATTAAAGCTGAATTAATGTCTCATCAGAAATATTATCCCAGTTAATCAAGAGAGGTGGTGTTGTAGAAGTTTCATACAGACCATAGATTGCAAGCTCTCTTTGTGTCGCGGAAAAAAGGTAAAAAAATAAAAAGGATGATACGGGATTTGAGTCTACTGAATAATAATGTGAAATACATAAAAAATTAAGTTTGAAGATTGGAAAACAGCCCTTGATTATTTTGAAAAGATTATTATTGACTTAGATTTGAACTCAAATCTGGCTTTGGCTATCCTCATATAGATATTTCTGAAAGTTTCTTGAAATAGCTTGAGTTCTCATGGAATGAAAATAAGTATTAATGTTACACTGTGCTTCCATTTGGTTTGTCATCCGCTCCATTCATTTTTACAAAATGTCTAAGACCTAGTAGCTATTGTTAAATTTTGGAAAAGGAGGGGTATAAAAATAGTTCTTTACCTAGATGACCATTTTGTGTTTGCCCCGTCTAAACAGGAATGTTTTTCGTTTTCTGAATTTGTCAGTTTTAGATACTTTTAGAAAAATAGGGTTAGATAAAGGTAAATTTGGTCTTCATAGCTTAAGGTCGGGCGGGGCAACTTTCACCAAAGTAGCTTGCATGTGACAGATTGTTTAACAAGAGACCCATGGGCCACAAATCTCTCCTGAGTCACTTTGGCCATGCTGTTCTTCACCAGATTCTCCCCCTTGTAATACCTATTGTGGCCCCGACTCTGGGGGTCATGATCTGAACAATTTAGAATTTACACTACCCTCGAATGTTTCCACATAAAATTCAGCTTTCCTGGCCCAGTGGTTCTTCAGAAGAAGACTTTTAATTATTTTTTCTTTATTTTTCAATGTAACACTTGGATTCCCTATTGTGTTCCAGCCCTACCCCTACTGGTCATTATTTGAACAATTTAGAATCTTCATCACTAACCCAGGATGCTTCCACAATCTAAGTTTCAGCTTTCCTGGCCCAGTGGTTCTTGAGAACTTATGAGAAGAAGATTTTTTTAGGATTTTTCCTATATATTTCAATATAAAATTTTGATTCTCTATTGTGGTCTTCCCCAGGGTCATGATTTTAACTATTTAAAATCTACACTACCCAAGGATGCTTCCACATAAGTTTTAGCTTTCCTGGGCCAGTGGTTCTTGAGTAGAAGATTTTTTAAAAAAAAATTCTTTATATTTCAATATAACACTTGGATTCCCTATTGTGTCCCAGCCCTACCCCCAGGGACAATTTAAACAATTGAGTATCTTCCTATACATTAAATCATTATCAACCTGCTGGGCTCCCCCCAGGTTTTTAATGGAGTACAAAATGAAACTTACATAACGTAACCTGCTGGGCTCCCCCCAGGTACTATATACTTGAAATTATTATCAACCTGCTGGGCTCCCCCCAGGTTGAATAGAGGATACCCATTATTTTATTGAGTATCTATGATTGCCTGTTGGGCTCCCCCAGGTATCAAGCCCGGAACCTGCTGGGCTCCCCCCAGGTTCTGGGGTACCAATCAATAACCTGCTGGGCTCCCCCCAGGTTATTTAATATGCTGTTATGATTAAGAGAGAGCAGCCCCCAAGATGCCAAAAATTTTGTACATTTTTGTATATTTTTAAATTTGTTATTTTGCTGTTTTGTAATGTAAATATGCTGTTTATGTAGTGTTTAAAATGTATATATTTTATTGGTTCAACTTAATAAATCTGAACCTTATCATGGTGTCATGTTGTGTATAAATTGTGGGAAATATATATAAAGATTTTATTTATGTAACAGCAACATAATTATATATATATAATTCGTAATTGTTATATATATTAACTTTCAATAAATTAAAAACAAAATAACTATACCAACATTTTCAAATACAGTGTTAAATCAAGTCTATTTTTTCACACTTTTCTTTGGCGCTTTTTCCTTTTTTAGTTTTCTCATCTCTTTCTTGAGTTCTTGTTCTTTTTTTTCTTCTGCTTTCCTTTTTTTTTCTTGCAAAATTTCATCGGATGTGAAGAGTCTATGGGAAGTAAGTTTTCTCTTTCTTTGCGACTCTGGTCGTGTTTTCTGCTCGAGGGACGGGACATCAAAGAGGGTAGATAATTGGTTATTCCACAAATCTGAAAATTCATTGTTGACATCACATTCTGGAGTAATGGGTTCAACATTAACAACACCATTTGCAAGATCGAATCAGACAGAATTTGTGAGGCAGAAACAGTTTCAGAGATTAAAAACTTGATCATCTGAATCGGCCACTGGGGTAATTGGTAAAAAAGGATCTTGATCTCTGCAAGAAGACGGTGCAACTGCAAGTTCACTTACGCTTATCGACTGGTTGATTGGTTTCAAGAGAGATGATGTTATCAGGTTGCTGAAAGTTAGATTGAACAGATAAAGTGGTCAACGCAGATGGAATTGGGCTGGGCGCTACAGTTGACTTGGCTGAGAAAGAAATTTGACTGGTTGCCGACACAGAAGGGTCATAGATACTAGCAGAAGGAATCTGGAAGGATGTGGAAGGAGTCGAGTCGTCAGTAGAAGTCGTCAAAGATGATATGGGCTCTGATTCATAAGACACTGTCGATGAAAAAGATTTAGAGATGGAAGCACCCCGGTGAGTAGATGTGGAGGACTCAAAAACTTTAACAAGATATGAACTTGGCACATAAACAATAGGAGATGAAGGGGTGGTGGGTGGGATAACAAAACGATCAAGATACAGATTCTGGCTACTTCAATTACAAAACACTGACTAAGTTAGCGTCCCTTTCTAGGATTTTGATTGGTTAAGACGATCACGTGGTTTTGTTTATAAACAGCTCAAGCACATGCTAACAGATTACGTAAATAGGTACAACTCTGTTCACCCAGTACATAATAAAGACAGTTGTGTATAAACAAAAATTAAATAAATTTACATATAAAAAAATTCCAGAACAGAATTTACATCTATTTCTCTGAAAAAAAAATAATTTTCCTCCTTCAATTAATTTTTTTCTTGGCGTTTGAAATTTCCAAACAAGGACGAAATTACCCCATTTCTCTGTTCAATTTTACCCCGTTGCCAATCAAATTTACCCCTTCCGTACTTACAATAGAAAAGACATAGATTTCATATCTGATGACGAAATAAAGCGTCAAAATAACATGGAATGAGGAAGTTCTCAAAACGTTTTATGTAATGGCATATTAATAAGCCTAGAGCGTTTTGTGTTTGCAATTTTATTTACGATAAAGACCAAAGGTGTACGAAATTACCCAGATTGACTCTAAATAAACTCAATGTAGTCAAGTCGAGTTGGCGTTTGAGTCTCCAGTTCGCAGTGTTGACAAATAAGATAAGTTAGTCATGTGATCGCATTGTTTACAAACCGTAGGCTATTTAAAGACGTTGGATTACCCCTTAAACTTTTATGTCGTTTCAATTGGCAATTCACGACCTAGTTTGATGAAATATATTTACACAGTTCACTTTCGTACAGTGTTTAATCAACTGTGTTAAACATCGTGAATGTGATCTTAATCGGAGAAATTCCTCGGCGTCAACATTAGTGGCCATCGCAAGGTCATATATTTTGACGGAAGAATCAAGGGGGTCTCCCACGGGGAGAGGCTTCCAAGGGAAATAATAAAATAATGATACAAAATATATCAGTATTCTTTAATTGTTTTTTAAAGGATAAAAATGTTTTTTATATGCTGATACATACTGATAAGAGCTTTTCAACTGCATCAACATTTTTGACCATGGCATTTTCTTTGACCTTTGACCTCAATTTATAATTAATGTCAAACTTCATATGCTGATACATATTGATGCAAGCAACTCAACATAGGTTTCAGCTTTTCTGGCACAGTGGTAAATTCTTGAGAAGAAAATTTTTAAACAGTTTTTTCCAATATATTTCAATGTAAATCTTTGATTCCCATTTGTGGTCCCGCCCAACCCCTACAGGTCATGATTTGAACAATTTAGAATCTAGAGTTCCCAGGATGCTTCCACATAAGTTCCAGCTTTTCTGGCCTAGTTGTTCTTGAGAAGATTTTAAGAAAAATTTACCTTTGTATTTCTATGTAAAACTTTGATTCCCTATTGTGGTCCCGCCCAACCCTTGGGGTCATGATTTGAATAATTTAGAATCTACAGACTGTGGACAAAAGTATCGTAATAATTTACATTAGTTTACATATGAATGCAAATGTTTGTGTTATTTGTACCTGGCATTTTCGGTGTAGACAAGATTTAATGCTACACCTGGGTATTTTTAGATTGATGACTGCTTCCTGTTTACATTAACTACGTCCTTATTTATCGTCTGCAATCTAAAAGTAAGTAAATCTGTCCTCAAACATTATGGCTGAGATGCATTGGATGGTCTTTAAAAATCTGATGTTTTATTAGTTCAAAATGGAAATTCTTTTCAAAAAGTTGCAGATATGCTTAAAATGTCTATAAACTGTGCCCTGAAAACAGGTCGGAAAAAAAGTTTGAGCGATCGTGACGGGAGAAAAATTTTGTGACAAGTGAAAAGTAACAGGAAAACTCCGCTGGCTGATTTGACAGAAACATTCAACAACAATAAAAATAGAAATGTGTCTAAAAAGACAGTATGGCGTTTTTTAAATGATAAAAAATTTCATCGCTGTGTCTGTAAGAAAAAAATAAGGATATCCCATGTAAACAGACAGCAGACTGAGTAGCATGGTGACGTGCAAAAATAGCATGGACAGACGAAGACAGGAAAAAGGTAATTTTTTTCAGACAAGTCAAGTTGTTATTGGCAGTGACAATAAAGTTTATATCTGGAGAAAAAGGGGTGAGGCATTTAGGTCAGAATGCATTTTTCCAATTAAAATCAAAAAAACTTTCCGTAATGGTTTGCATAACCTATCATGGCGTCGGGACATTAACACGTGTGGAGGAAAACATAAATTCAGAGAAATATATTCAAATTATAGACGACAATCTATGGCCAGTTATAGCAAGACACCCTCCAGACAATAGATAGGTTTTTCAAGATGATAATGCACCATTTCATCGTTCTAGGGCAACAAAAGCTTTTATGGAAAACAACCATATCAATACTGTAATATAAATAATGGACTAACAATTGGTATGAAAAACGTCAGTCAATGATAAATTGTATTTGCTGACAAGGTCAATGTATCGACCACAGAACTTACCAAATGATGACTTAAACGAGACTGCTGATACTGTAAATGTATTATATTTGGCGGATATTGAATTTTGAACAAGTTAGCGTATATTTGATTTAGCGCAATCTGAATGTGTTAGATATACCTGTTTGATATACAAGGCATTTAGCGATGTACTTGATTTAGCGGACTCTGCTTACCGCCCGAGCTAATAACAAAATGAAATTCAGCAAATCACTAGAAACTGTCTAATTGTATTTAGAATTAACTTCTTTATTGAAATTATCTGCTTTGAACGAACATATACTAGGATATTAATCTATGTACAAACAAAACATGACATGGACCCTACTTCTTACATAACAAAGGTTTAAATTGGAGCTCTAAATCTGTCTTGATTCTCGACAACTGAAGTTCAAATTCTTTATGATTATGAAAAAAGACCTTAGTTAAATATTTGTAAAAATGGGGGGAAAAAATTTAAATTTTTAGCTGAAATTGTGTCTATGCCCAGTTGTGGATTTTTATAGAAATTAAAACATAAAATTCTTGTTAATTTTCAGTCAAATTGACTAATTCTGGTCCTGTGTTCTGTATTCCCAAAAATTTGGGGAAACGTGCTAATCAAATGATAGTCAGAAGGAATCATATCTGGATTCATTGACAAAAAACTTATTCTTACCTTGATTCCATTCAACACTTCATTCATCATTTTTATCCTTCCATCTTTCAATGTCATTTGTTTTACCTAAATTTCACACAAAAATTAAGTTGCTTTTAGTAATACCATATAAAATCAAATATAATTCTTTTATTTCATTTGTGATAATCTAACATAAGTTTTTGCTGCATTGTATTTTGAATTACAAACATGGACCACAAGGATTTAACTTTGGCCATGCTGTTCCTTGCCAGATTTTCCCCTTTTAATACTTCTGTTGCCCCACCCTAACCATGGAAATCAGGATTTGAACAATAATGAAATTAGAATGTACACTACTTCAGGAAGCTTCCAAAGAAATTTCAGCTTTTCTGGCAGAATGGATCTTGAGATTTTTAAAAGACTACAATTATAAATTATAATGTAAAACTTGGATTCCTTCTTGTGGCCCAATTTTACCCTTTGGGCCATTATTTGAGCATTTTACAATCTACACTACTCAAGAATGTTTTCACTCAAGTTTCAGCTGTTTTGACCTTGTATTTCTTGAGAAAATGACTTTTAAAATATTCTGACGAGACTGTACCTCTACTGGTCTGCACGTAAAACAAAAGAAAAGTAGCACTTGGATTTTTAAACGATTAACCCAAAGATGATATGGGCTCTGATTCATAAGACACTGTCGATGAAAAAGATTTAGAGATGGAAGCACCCCGGTGAGTAGATGTGGAGGACTCAAAAACTTTAAAAGGAGCTTAGGCGTCAGCGGGTATTACAGATCTATCTAAGGGATAGATTCCTGTAGCACGAAAGCCACTTGTAATGTTCTGCTGTGTAAGGGCTCTATCGAAACTTTGTCTGAAAAGACCTGGCCAGGACTTTTTTTTGACAATGTTGTCTGGGCTACTATTCATATACTTGGAACAGACACGCTTATATGCTGCTTTCACTGGCCCGTTTATACTTTTATACAGGGGTTGTAAAAAGTGTGTCATGTGTGTGGGCAATGCAAGGATATGAATGTCATTCTCGACAGCTGCTTCCAGCAGCCCAATAACTTCATGGCTGGAATGGCTGTTGAGAATAAGAAGGGGCGGTGAGGACCGCAGTCGGGCAAAAAGCCTGGTGAAACCATTCCTCGCCCAGTGAGTGACGGGTGTCTTTTACGCAAACCATCGAACCAGGCTTTGCCTGGTATACCTCCTTTAAACGGTGTGTACGAGTTGTCCTTTTGTAAATTTAAGGAACGATTTGTTTGGAAAAGCCCCTTTATGTATCCATTATGGAATGTGGGGTAAAGTCGATCAGGTAATTTTCAGAATTTATTCGGTTTTAAATATAATTCTTAAATTAGATTTAAGTTTTTTCAGCATCTTTGTCATGTTTTATGCAAATATACTTTAATTTTTATTGGAGAAAAGAATTATACTTACCAGAAAATCTATTTGTACCGAAGTACCTAATAGTCTGTCTGCTTTGATGTTTCGCTTTTACTTTGATGTTTTGGTGACGTCACACAAGTTTTCATGTGTTTTCACACAAGTTTTCATGTGTTTTTACATATGGTAATTTTATTAATTTTATCATATTGGACACAAATAATGACTGAATTTTTAAAAAATATAAAGGTACAAATAAACATAAAATAATTTTAAAATTTTAATTAACTCTTAGGTGTTCAGATTTGCCTCGTCAGTCGAAATTACCCGGATTGACTCTATAGACTTTTAAACGGTGGATTCTAACAAGACTGAGTTACCTTGTTACTCGGCCACTTAATTATATATATGTGACCATGGCCAGAATTCCAATTGTCTATAGAAAATACTACATCAACCTGGGCAGATCTGAAGAGATGACCGGACAATTCCTGACCATACAAAGAAAACTGCTAATAATAAATTAACCACATTCTTTTTAAACAAGGTGCGACTACATCGATGATCATAGGCCTTAAAGTGTCCAAAATATGCCTTCAAATCAATTTGAAAACAAATGCCTGCAAAATTTAAAAAGTACTTTCGGTTTTGTTTTCCTGATTATCTCCCCTTGTTAAAGGGTCTTAACCCTTATTTGAGTATAAATGGTAGCCCTTGGGCCAAGGATACCCTGTGACAAATTTGGCACTGATTATGGCCCATATTCTAAAAAGTTTACGCACATCACACCACACACTGCACAAATGGCCAAAGCATCAGGTCTTGGCTCAGAAGAGCTAATAACAAAATGAAATTCAGCAAATCACTAGAAACTGTCTAATTGTATTTAGAATTAACTTCTTTATTGAAATTATCTGCTTTGAACGAACATATACTAGGATATTAATCTATGTACAAACAAAACATGACATGGACCCTACTTCTTACATAACAAAGGTTTAAATTGGAGCTCTAAATCTGTCTTGATTCTCGACAACTGAAGTTCAAATTCTTTATGATTATGAAAAAAGACCTTAGTTAAATATTTGTAAAAATGGGGGGAAAAAATTTAAATTTTTAGCTGAAATTGTGTCTATGCCCAGTTGTGGATTTTTATAGAAATTAAAACATAAAATTCTTGTTAATTTTCAGTCAAATTGACTAATTCTGGTCCTGTGTTCTGTATTCCCAAAAATTTGGGGAAATGTGCTAATCAAATGATAGTCAGAAGGAATCATATCTGGATTCATTGACAAAAAACTTATTCTTACCTTGATTCCATTCAACACTTCATTCATCATTTTTATCCTTCCATCTTTCAATGTCATTTGTTTTACCTAAATTTCACACAAAAATTAAGTTGCTTTTAGTAATACCATATAAAATCAAATATAATTCTTTTATTTCATTTGTGATAATCTAACATAAGTTTTTGCTGCATTGTATTTTGAATTACAAACATGGACCACAAGGATTTAACTTTGGCCATGCTGTTCCTTGCCAGATTTTCCCCTTTTAATACTTCTGTTGCCCCACCCTAACCATGGAAATCAGGATTTGAACAATAATGAAATTAGAATGTACACTACTTCAGGAAGCTTCCAAAGAAATTTCAGCTTTTCTGGCAGAATGGATCTTGAGATTTTTAAAAGACTACAATTATAAATTATAATGTAAAACTTGGATTCCTTCTTGTGGCCCAATTTTACCCTTTGGGCCATTATTTGAGCATTTTACAATCTACACTACTCAAGAATGTTTTCACTCAAGTTTCAGCTGTTTTGACCTTGTATTTCTTGAGAAAATGACTTTTAAAATATTCTGACGAGACTGTACCTCTACTGGTCTGCACGTAAAACAAAAGAAAAGTAGCACTTGGATTTTTAAACGATTAACAGGCAGCAATAAATAGAATTATGTATCTTAATGTAGTCTACTTGTGTGCCAAGTTTATTTAACCAAATCAAAACTGTTGGAGGAATAGCATTTGAAAGATTTTTTAAGAAAGAACAAAGTACGGTATTCGCTGTAATTCACAGCAAATAATATGATATTTTAATCATCTTTGTATCATTTTCTGATGTAATACATTGAAGTAAGGAAGATGTGAAGTATATTCTACAGGTATAAAAATGACATAATTTTTAACTATGACGTCACTGATACGCGCTAAACATCGAATGGTCGTGCAAAATCGTTAAATTATGCTGAAAAATGAGTAATCTTTGCTGAAATTAGACCCTTTCACATGCAACAACCACTTCTGTACTCTGCATATAAGTTCATCATTACATATCTTAGGTACACTATTAAAATAGTGTTGGTTGTCACCTTTGATCAATATGAATTTTACAAAAGTTAGCATACAGATCAAAATATTCTACCAACGCAATGTTCCTGATTCAATGCCAGTGACGCTTAATTCACACAGAATGAGATTTTTTATTTAAAGGTACTTGGACACAGATTTTCTCATTTTTTCCGTATAATATCACGAACTATATATTTTAATAGCATTTCACACAAAAATTACTTAAAAATCTTATTTCATTTCAAAGTTATTAAAACTTTAAATTTTTTGGCGGGTTTGATTGACACATCCTTGCACTTTCACAAATTTTAACTTTATTGTTAATCCTTAGGAAAAGTGGCAATTTTGATGTGTTTTAATGAGAAATATTAAAACTTTTATCAAGAAAATTGATTTTATTCAGAGTAGAAATGTTAGAAAGCAAAACACCTTCACAAGTATCGTCATTCCGAACTAAGAGATGCGAACAGAGTTTAGCAAATCGAGCACACTCGTGTTATGTATACAGTTTTTGTAAACAGGGCTCGAGTTCTGTTATTGTTTATATTTAGAATTCACCGGGTGCGTTCAAACGTCACAGTCTGCTTACCACAACTGCACGGACTGACAATATGTTGTGTGTTTGT
>PRKT01000431.1:362117-386101 GCA_003671525.1 Saccostrea glomerata | reverse complement strand
AAAAAAAAAATTTCGGCCATATGGACAGGTATGATTTTGTCTTCTTTTTTTTCACCCTCCAAGTTGACCTTTCTTGAAAAAAAATCCATAAAACTAAAAGTCAAATTATGATTGCCTGCAATGCAAAAAAAAAATTTAAAATGTCATAAACATTGCAGAAATAGTATTTCTGTGTTGTGTAAGGGATATTTCAAAACTTGGTTAAAGAGAAAGAGGATACATTTTCTTAGATTTTTAACTTCATGAACTTGTACTTTAAGTTTAAAAAAAAAATCATTTCTGTTGCAATTAGTTTTACAATTTGGGCCAACAATTTCACTAGATTGACTAAACTCTGAGTGTTCATTTAAACAGTCTAAAATAATTTACCTGCAAATCTCTCGTCTTTTTGGCGATTAATGCATTGATCGGAATTAAAATTATCATTACTCCAAATCCAGCAAATATACTGGGACCAAGCTCCATGTACAAAAAGTATAATGCCACAATTATCTGGAATGGTCCTGACCAGATGGTGTGAATATAAGTCATAAGGTCCATAAATCTTTGGGCATCTACAGACATAAGATTTACAATCTCCCCAACTGTTGATGACCGTTTAGAGGCATTTGATAGTCGCAACATCTACAATAAAGATAGAGAAAAAATGTTAAAATTAAACAATTAAAAAACTTCTCCAAAAGATCTCTAATTTTTTCTTCATAGTTCGCTCAAAATATTTTATCCACATAATGGCCCAACTCTCAGACCACAATATTTGGACTACCTAAAGATACTTGCAATTCTTAACAAGAGGCCCATAGGCCACATTGCTCACCTGAGCGCTATGGCTAGGAAAAAATCAATTCAGTAAATGCCTAAGTGGTCCAGATCCTAAAAGTCGGGGTATGATTTGAACAAACTTGTACCTATGCAAAATTGAATCTACACTTACTAAGGATGCTTACATATTTTTTGACTAACTGTGGCTTTTTTCCTTATAAGTTTGAACTTATATTAAGGTCTCACCCAACCCCGGGGGTCATGATTTTAACAAATCTGTATCTAAAATACCTGAGGATTCTTCCATATAGACAAGATAAATCATGAATTTGCTGTTCTTGAGATTTTTCCTATATACTCCAATGCAAAACTTTGATCATCCATTGTGGCCCCGCCAACCCCAGGGGTTCATGATTTGAACAAACTTGAATCTACCTGAGGATGTTTCCACATATAAGTTTCATCATTCCTGGCCCTGTGGTTCTTGAGAAGAAGATTTTTGAAATTTGCCATTAATTTTTTCAGTAAGTTTTAATTCTCTCCCTTTGGAATAGGAACTGGTCCTTCATTTGAACAAACTTGAATTCCCTTCACCCAAGGATACTTTGTGGCAAGTTTGGTTGATATTGGTCTAGTGGTTCTTGAGAAGAAGTCGAAAATGTGAAAAGTTTACAGACGGACAGCTTGACAGCTAAACAGATGCCAGACAAAATGTGATCAGAAAAGCTCACTTGAGCCTTCAACTCTGGTGAGCTAAAAACTGACTTGTCATCACACATGTTAACTCTACCAATTGAGTTGGGAGTCTACCGCTTTTTCATTCCAAATCCCATCTCCCGCTTTTATTTGTAAATCTACCACTTTTCTACAAATTAAGTTTTGTCAAAAGTATTTTTGTTTTGCTTGTGTATCCATTTTGAAGCCACTTGTCATGAAATTGTGTTAGATATCGTGTGATTTGACCCGCAATCATACATAAACTTTTTTGGACTGATGTGTACATAGATTTCTGAAGCACGTATTTGATAAAGACGATAGCACAAATCTCAGTGATTACATTGGTTACAATCTAGAATTAGACAAAAATGTTTGACTTGGTCTATAACAGCACAGGTGTTTACAATTTTATCCATAAAGTCAGAGAAATCACTTGGATGACAAAGCCATAATGCATGAGCTATATTGCATCTCTACTTTTGCTTTCGAAAATTTCAGGAAATCCAGTTTTTAACAAAAGATAGGACCTAGTTTTAGATCTGGATTAAACAATGTCATCATCTGTTGTGTTTGACAGTAAAACAAATATTCAGAATTATTGCTTCCAGGCTATATCAACAAAGATGGTGCTTCTAAAGTCTGTTAAGCAGCCAATCAAAGCAAAGTAATGAGCATGAAAAAAATTTACAGTACTTTATCTATGTCAAACTAAAAGTGTTTCTATCTACTTCATTGCAGTTGATATTAAGATTTATCATAGCAGTGGTCATTTAAGGCCATTTTTACACATTTAAATATACATCTTCGTTAATACATGCATAAAACAATATGCACAATGCTACCTCTTTTGAGGTCTGAATCTCCCTATTATTCATCACTGTTATGACAGTAAGTTAAAGCCGCTTAATCCAAAACAGGCACATATTATCTTACACAATAAAAGTACGTCATTACATAGATAAAATATATAAAAATAAATTATAAGATTGATTTAATAGCTTATTACAACAATCCTTACATGAAAAACGCAGATCAAAAACCTTACTGACAAACGGTAGTTCCTGACAGGAAGTTAAGATCTGTTGTGAAGTCAATTTTGAAAAAATGAATTTATCGGTTATATCTAATACGAAGATAATTCAAACCTGAGTATTTTTTTTCCATTAGTAGAAGCCTTAGTCATAATACATCTTTTAAAAATTAAGAGAAATTAATTGAATATAATCCATAGTTATCTTTATATTTATATGCATATTTAAAGAATAAAGGAAAATCAGATATTTTAAAAGATTTTTTTAAAGGAGCTAAAATATTGTCCCTGTACAGGTATATATGAGGGGTGATCAAAAAGTTCGCGAACTATCTCTATATCTACAAAACCACTATTCAGATTAGAATGAAATTCGGTACACACATAGTCATATACACAGTTTATAAATAGCATATGCTGAATAAAGTTTTTCTCCTTGTTTGTGACGTCACAATGTGAAAATGACGTCACTATGTAGGTCATTTATGACGAAAAATGGTTGTCTCAGTCAAACTCATTCAACAAACGACTGTACAATTTATTGTATATCTTAGAAATCCCTCTACAGTATCATATAACAATTTGTTCACAGTTTATTAAGATGAATAAGTTCCTATAAATTCAATTAATGATTGGATTGATCGTTTTAGTGAAGGAAGGCAGATGGTTAAAAATGATACTTGTCATCTTGCCCAGTGAAAACAAGTTTGAAAAGATATGTGTTTTTAATTAAGCAATTTGCTATCAAATACCTCCAATTTACACTTTGAAAAATAGTTGCATATTTGAACAACAATATGATTATTAAATACCTAAGATATCGTTTACTTTAGATTTTAAACATACATGTATCAGATATGATAAAAATGAGGCACCCATTATCTATCCACCTTGAATAAAGGTCTCTCCCAAGACCAAAGATTTGTGTTTCAATTGTTGCCATGCTTATTTTTGGAAAGGATATTCTTATCCACCCATTCTGTTGCCGAGATTTGACCATTTCTGACAAGTGAACTGTTCTTGTCATAAAAATTAACTCACATGGAAAGAAATATAAAACTCAGAAAAATCTTTCAACTTTTGTGACAGAATGAAACGTAGGAGGGGGTCACGTGACCGCCAATATCATGTGATTCGCGCATGCGCAGAACAGTGGTTGATGTACATTAAAATCGGAGAGGATTAATTTAAAATATAATCAACATTGAAACCAAATATTGCTTCTTTTATGGAAGTTATTCAATTAGTTGGCGAACTTTTTGATATTTTTATTGTACCAGTAATTTTATTATAAGATATTCCATGAAATTGCATGTTAATATTGGAAAGACGACAAGGTGATTCAATTGTAGGCAGGATTTGTACAGTTTTGTTAAAACTTGTATATTGAAAGTTTGGTCTAGCTACTCACAAGTTAAATTAATCCATTGCATTCAAAATAATTCACATTAAACAAAAATACAATCTGTGCAAGTCTTCTAAACACTAAATTAATATAATAGGTATCACTAAATAATAACCAAACTTTCGTTTTAACTGGAAGAAGGTAAGGCTCAGGTCCCGCTACTCCTGTATTATTTACTTTCTTGTGCAAGTACAGTAATTATTAAACTTTTAAATTTTATTCACTACTGTATGTTTGAAAAAATGCTATTTTTCAATTCAATATATGTGAATTGGTTTATTTCTTCAGTAACTTATTTTTATCAGTGTCTACATTTATTGTAATTCCATGACTTCTCCCTGCGTTAAAAATGTTTGTCTGACATGGATTGTAATGTTTGAATTGTTTCTTTTATTGCTAGCTTACTATAAAAAATGTATTTTTTGTAATTGTTAAGTAACAAAAACAGTTACATGTATTAGTAATACAGGTAAACTTCGTTATCTCGACATCGACGGGACAGTCGGAAAATGTTGAGATATCCGAGGTGTCGAAATATCAGAGTTGAGACTCAACATCCTTAATTTTACTGCATATTAAAACCATAGATCTAAACTGAACAGACATGTAACTACAGGTACCTGTAACATGTCTTCAATTAGACTGTAGCTCGTTTGTTTCAGCTATCCCTCTATTTTTATTAGAAAATCTAAGAAGTTATATATTCACAAATGTTATTTATGAAATGCTTTCTTTTGTATCGAAATCTTCTCATTTTACTAAAAACCGTTTTCCATCCAGCATTCGATCTGCGTGCCACTTAAACTCTGTCAGAACAGGATACGAAATGGGCTCTATAAACACCAAACCGGAACGGTAAAAAGTCGACTTCCGAGATACGGAAAAAAATTAATGCGTATATTTTTAAAATTATTTCATTTCACTTCTTTTTTATTTTATAATCATTCATCATTCATTCTTATTTCATTTTCAAATCAAAATTTAATTGGAATTGCGCATTTTACAAACTTCATGATGTTAAATATGCATCCAAATTACGGCTGATGCAATAGTCGTGCATGTGGTTGTTTTCATTGATTCCATTTTTACAATATTTAAGTTAAATTAATCTGTGTATATTGTTCATTGTTATTCAGTTACTTTTTTTTAATAAAATGATTGAATTTTGTTAGATCTCAACATTAATAAACGGTTGTTCATTTATGCAGAATCGAGAAGATTTATCAACGATATTACCAAAGCTGAACATTAAACAATTAGCATACTAGAGACGCCGAGGGGTCTTGGGATTCCTCAACAAATACATTTCTACGGTTCATTCTATCTATTCCCACTTTTTGAAAATCATGTAGAAAAAGGTAAGATTTTATGTGGGAATAAGTGGAATTTTGTGTAAACAAATAATTAACTATGTTCTTAAATTTAGGTATTAAGTTGCTTTTTCTTGTAAGATCTTTTTATTATTTAAAAAATCCAAAATAAATTATATTTATATACACCATTTCTACAGAGCAGTATGTAGTCAAAACATATAGGTGTGAAAGGTGTGAATTTCTGACGAGGTCGAGATACACGGAGTCGTCCATGCATGACGAGCAACCAGCTGACAAACAATTTTGTTAAGTAGAGCAGAAAATTGCCCAGATGTAGACATATACCAGGTAAATTTTGCTCTTGGGACTGTGAAATACGTCGAGATAAGCGGGGTAGTCGACATTACCAAGGTCGACATATCAGAGTTTTTGCAAATCATTTATATAGTAAATAATGCCAGGACCGCAGACAGCTGTCGACATATCCGATGTTGATATACTGAAGTTTACCTGTATATTACATTGACTTATTGCTTAAACTACTTTCACTAATTAATAACAATATGAAGTTACATAAAACATGTAACTTCACTAACCAAAACCCAATATTTTGGGTTCCCCCACGCAAGCGATTATGACGTCAGACTATATTGGGTTCCCGCACAGAAAGGGTTAAAATTGGATTAACGTAGCCCAATCTCCTTGATCTCTCCAAATGTTTTCACGCAACCTCATTTTAGACACATTACAGTACACCTTGATTGCCGTCACAATTGAATACAACAATATCCAAGTTAAAATGAAGCCAAATTGCGCTTAAATATTTTGCTATTCTTGCATACCTGAGATAAGTCATCTGGACTGTGCACGATGTTGAAAGCTTGTTCATTCTGACATTTCTGTTAACTTAATATTGTTTAAGTTTTAAGGGGCAATATCCTGTTAATTTTCTGAAGAAAATTTCCGATGATATTCAATAAATTGCAATATGTCAGATTAGATAGATTTCATTCACAAGACTATATTAATAATAATAATGATTGCATTTATATAGCGCTTTTCTAGCATAAATGCTACTCAAAGCGCTTTACAATACATTATTACCCCAGCAGACCTTAACAATCCAGAATCTTTCTCAATATATTGGGTTCCCGCACAGAAAGGGTTAAAATTGGATTAACGTAGCCCAATCTCCTTGATCTCTCCAAATGTTTTCACGCAGCCTCATTTCAGACACATTACAGTACACCTTGATTGCCGTCACAATTGAATACAACAATATCCAAGTTAAAATGAAGCCAAATTGCGCTTAAATATTTTGCTATTCTTGCATACCTGAAATAAGTCATCTGGACTGTGCGTGATGTTGAAAGCTTGTTCATTCTGACATTTCTGTTAACTTAAAGTAATATACGCCGTATGGATGCCGATTTGTATGTGAAACAAAATGATTAAATGATTTGAAACACATAAAGTGTAATGAAAAAATAATATTTCCACAAAATTTAACTATAAAACTCGTTGTAATAACAGAACAATAAAGCAATATCTGCAATCAAGAATTCAGTCTTTTCATGAATATTGATAAAGGAAGTGCGTAAACAGTAGGTCTAAATATAGACACGTATGTCCACGGGAAATTATAGACAACGAGGCACGTTGCATTTTGACAACGATTATTAATAAAAGGTTAATATGCGTCATAACAGAGTATAGATGGTTGATACTGATTACATTTAAAGATAAGTTATATTAATAGTAACACGCCATCCATGTCAAAAGTGAGTTGTATCTCAAAGGGCTTACCTCGTTTTCTTGACGCCGTGTTTGTTTATCAATCTAAAAGTAGCGACGGCGTCACGTGGTGGATTTACTTAAAAATAGACATTATTCTCCTTGCAGGATAATAAATAATTATAATTTGATAACTTTATAACGAATTTTATTTGAATGGTGTAATTTACAGCATTTTCGTAACTTTTATTGGTAAACAAAATATATAAATTTCAAGCCGTTTTTTAAAATGGCGCACGTTATAGCGTATATTACTTTAATATTGTTTAAGTTTTAAGGGGCAATATCCCGTTAATTTTCTGAAGAAAATTTCCGATGATATTCAATAAATTGCAATATGTCAGATTTGATAGATTTCATTCACAAGGACCATTTTTCTAGTATACTCAAACGAATCTATAATAATGTTCAGATGTGATTTCTATTTTCTATTACCAATATTTTTATCAATTATTTATAATAGTTTACCTAAAACATTTACATTTAGTTCCTTTAAATGGTGTAAATTGATATATTTCTATCTCTCAATGTAGAAGTCATTAATTGTTACAGAAATTTCAGATGCAGAATTGTTTATAAACATCAATATTTTGTTTCACAAAAAAAATATTTTCAAGGGCGATAATGGAGAGATAACTCATGTTGATTGATTTGATTATTTTACAAGCATGGAAAACAATTTGATATTCTGATTTAAAAAGCAATTAATGCTTCAGTATGTTTTCTAATGAGAATTAGATAGGTATGGGAGTAAATATTACCTCATATTTCTAATTTAATATGGGATGAAAAATCATTTATTTTTCTATTTACCATATCAAATTTTCTTTACATCATAATTTGACATATTATTCATTTCTGAAAAAGTAAACATTGCTTCATACTTCAAACTTAACCCTTGCGAGGTGAAATTCATAATTGCAGGAACTTTTATGAATCGTTCATGAACATTCATGATGTGTTCAAGAATGGTTCATGACTGGTTCATAAAGATGGTTCATGAATTTTATTCATGAATATATTCATAAAATGTAGTTCATGAACAAATGATGAATATATATGAATATTGGTAATTTTCAATTTAAAGACAGAAAAAATGTAGAGTTCAAGGTATTATGAATGTTCATGAATTTTCATGAAGACTAAAATAATTGACAAAAATGATTGACAGAAAACACTCATTACTCTCATAATACAACTTTTGCATGCAGTTGCAATTGTTGAACAAGCCCCTGGTATAATTAGGGCTTTTCGCTTTCTGCGAAAAGACCTATTGTTTTCGTCTTTTTAATTAGGGCTTTTCGCTTTCGACGAAAAGACCTATTGTTTTCGTCTTTTTTATTATTATTCTTATTATACTTAGCTCTTTTTTTGCTCAGGGTTTAGGGATTGTCTTTAAGAATACCTTTTTTATTTTATAACCACTAAATAGCAAATGTAAAAATCTCCTGTCTTAAATAGGATAAACTTCTGGTTATGTCACTTCCGGTTTAAACTTTAAAAAAACTGAATTTTCTACAATACCCTATATCATTTTTATTGTTAATATCTACTCTCTCAAATTCAACATATAAATTCTAAAGAACCAATACTATTAAAAAGTGCGCGTACAAGATTTTTGACCACAGATACTTTTTGAGATATGAGACTTCAAACATTCAAGAAGGGGGGATGAAATTTTAAAAAGCCACAAAAACATAAATAAAATTATTTTGAGCATAGAAACATGTTAGAACTAATTAGTAGAACAAATATTTTAATTCTCATATCAATCAGAACAGAACTTCCGGTTTTATGGGTCTTTGAAATTTGTCTACGGGAGTTTCTATGTTAAATTGAAATTAGGCATCACACGTTTTCTCTTAAAATGGTCAAGATATTTTCATGAAAATTAGAGGGTATTATGACTTTGATATTGTCCAAACCTGATTAGATTATAAAAATAAAACACAAAAAATTAAGGGATTTCTAGGGTCCAACATTTAAAAACAGACTTTTTTCCGTAATTTTTTTTATTCCTGAATGGATTTTAAAACACTTTTCAGATTTGAGTTCAGCATAAAAAGGACAGTCTAAAAATTATGGGCCGTGGGGTCACTTTTTGACCCCTTAAAGGACTTTTAGAGACTTAAAATTTTGTATTCTTAAGTATTTTCAAAAATAATCGTGCAAGAGTTATCTCCCTTTGTCAAGCTGTTTAAAGTCTAATATGCTCTCTATGTTTAAATTTTGGTATGGATATGTAGAGTACTTCCGGTTTTATAAGTACCTTAAATTTGCCTATGGAGATTCCTATGTTAAATTTGAAATCATACGATGTCCATTATTTTCAAAGGGAAGCAAGCAAGTCTCATAATATTTCACATGAAAATTACTTTAACATTGCCTTTCGGTGCTTAGGTCATGAAAATAAAATTTCTTAAAATAAAAGGGATTTTAGGGGTCAACTCTTAAAACCATTTTTGCCCTGTAACTTTTTTATTTGTCTATCAATCTTCAAACTGATTTCAGTTATGAGATCAGCATAAAAAAAGCAATTTAAAAATTATGGGCCATGGGGTCACTTTTTGACCCCTTATAGGACTTTTAGAGACATGAAATTTCGTATTTTAAGTATTTTAAAAAATAATTGTGCAAGAGTTATCTCCCTTTGTCAACCATTTTGGAGTCTAATATGCTCTCTATGTTTGAATTTTGGTATGGATATGAGTTGTACTTCCGGTTTTATAAGTATCTTAAATTTGCCTATGGAGATTTCTATGTTAAATTTGAAATCATGATTGTTCCATTATCTCAGAAGGTAGGCAAGCAGTTCTCCTGAAATTTCATATGAATATTGACTCTAGCATAGTCTACATGTGCTAAGGTCATGAAAATAAAAATCCCTAAAATAGAAAGGATTTTAGGGGTCAGTACAGAAAACGGCTTTTTCTCTGTAACATTGTTAATTCTCAACCAATCTTCAAACAAATTTTAACATGACATGAGGTATAAAGAGTACAGTTTAAAAATTCTGGGCCGTGGGGTCACTTTTTAACCCCTTATAGGAGTTTTAGTGGATTGAAAAACAGTACATTTTCGAATCTGTTTAATAACCACGAAAGAGTTATGCCTCTTTGAGTAGACACTGATGTACAAAGAGAATTGTTATGTTTCCAATCAAAAATTGATCTCAAAAGAACTTTTGCAATATTGTATTAGAAGATTTTTTTAAATTGAAAAATATTGATTTTTATTTTATGATTATTTATTTTAAGGGGTCGAAAAGCCCTCCGTTTTTGTTGGACGACAAAAATAAGGTCTAGTTATTATTATTATTCTTATTCTTAGCACATTTTTGTTGAGAGTTAAAGGAGTATCTTTGAGAATAGGTATTTGATTTTATAACCAGTTAATAGCTAATTCTAATGTCTCACATATGAAACAAAATGAACTTCCGGTTAAGTCACTTCCGGTTTCTACGAAAGGAAAACTTAAATTTCTTAAGAAGCTTATATCAATTTTATTTTAAACATGTAGGCTCCCTAATTCAAGATATAAATTCTAGAGACATAGTTCTTTCAAAAAGTGCGCGTACGTGATTTTTGACCTCTGATACTTTTCGAGATATATGACTTCAAACATTGAAGAAGGGGGGATCAAAATTCAAAAATAGTTAAGATTGACCGGAAAGACAAAATGAGCATTGAATATTGTTTAGACTGATAAATAAAAGTTACTTTGTAAGTTTCATGTAAATCAAAACAGTACTTCCGGTTTTATGAGTCTGTGAAAATGTCTAAGGGACTTTCTATGTTAAATTTGATATCAGGCATTTCACATTTTCTTTAAACACCCAATTTTATGTTAACGCCCCCAAAATCTACCTGACTCAAGATAAAAAATATACCGTCTGTCAATCATTAAAAATACAATAGCTTCTGATTTGATTGACAGGCCAGCTACCTGTGCTTCCTGATAAACTGAATTTGCTTGTTTTGAAAACGATTGCCTGGTCAAACACCAAACACTTTCATGTACCCGCCTTGTGTACACAGCTGATACACGCAGGTTACAAAATCCAGTAAGGATTTTATTTAAAAAAATAATTAGATAATCAAAACACTGATTTCATAAATTATTTGTTAATCCTCACGACTGTTTGGTACTTGTAAGTGACATGTCGTCCGAGATATCACTAGAAATATTTTGGCCGTCCACAAAAACTCTACTTACCGCAAATGGAAGTCCACCGATTAAAAAAAATAATGAAAGAAAATAGAACAATAACATGCTTATATAAATAAGTAAAAATACTCAGCACTAGCGGCATGGCTTACAAAAGATGTTTATCTTTGTATAATGGAATGAATCTACACGATGTTGTTAACAGAGATCTAGACGTCTTTGGTTGTAAAGAAATGTCAGAATCATATTGCTCGAATTTCCTCTATCGTCCGTTAATATTCGTAATGAAAAGGTGAAGATAACGAACAGAGATCGACCCTAAAAAGAAATCTTTCAAATAATTAAAGTTTGTTAACACACATACACTCGGAAATATTGAATAATATGGACAACATTGTTGACCAGAAAAATTAAAAAAAATCTTCCGATCGCGGTAAATGTTCACGCGACGGATGAATTGAATTTTTTTTTAATTTCAACATATGTACACTTTTTTAATCATGGAGATTAATTTTACTGAAGATTAAAAAAAATTATGAAGAACTGGTTGCTTTCTATTTTTTACACGTGATCTTTCTTTTTACAAAAAAATAATAAAACGATACTAGTATTTCATTACAATTTTATCCTTCAAAATATTACTGAATGCATTTAGTATACAAATAACTTTCTATAGAAATAATTTAATTATTTTAAGGAGTTTCACTTAAAATTGGACACAAAACACGTAATGTTGACCATGATTACCAAACACAGACTTCCTGTGTAATGCAACGTGTACACAGTTTTTTGACATCTTTGGTATTGGGGGTAACACCACTGTTGCCTAGACCACTCCCCCACCTCGGGTAACCGTACGGTAAAAAAATTGGGTCTTTAAAAGTAACCAAGATATTCTTGTGATATTCAAGGTAGAGAATGACTGTAACCTTGTTCCAACCTCGTTAGGTTTCTAAATTAAAATTTTTAAAAATAAGGGATTTCAAGGGGCCAAACCTGAAAACAGAGTTTTCCCTGTAACTTTTTTATTTCGCAACCAATTTTGAAATTGTTTTTGGTTTTGGGTTCAGCTCTTAAAGTACAATCTAAAAATTATCCACCGTGGGGTCACTTTTTGATCCCTTATAGGAGTTTCAGAGGACTGAAATAATGAAATTTGTATTTGTTAAAGAACACTTAAAGTACGAGTTATTCCCCTTTGCATGGCTGTCGGTATGCATATGCACTCTTTATGTTTTAATTTTGGTACACACACATTAATTACATCCGGTTTTACGAGTCTTTGAAAATTGTCTATGGGAGTTTCTATGTTAAATTTAAAATTACGCATTTCACGTTTTCTTTAAAAGTAACCAAGATATTCTTGTGAAATTCAACGTATAGAATGACTGTAATATTGTTCCGATCTCTTATAGGTATTCAAATTTAAATCCTTGAAGGTAAGGGATTTCAAGGGGCCAAACCTGAAAGCAGAGTTTTCCCTGTAACTTTTTTCTTTCGCAACCAATTTTGAAATTGTTTTTGGTTTTGGGTTCAGATCTTAAAGTACAATCTAAAAATTATCGGCCGTGGGGTCACTTTTTGATCCCTTATAGGAGTTTCAGAGGACTGAAATAATGAAATTTGTATTTGTTAAAGAACACTTAAAGTACGAGTTATCTCCTTTTGTCAACCTGTTTGGAGTCTAATATGCTCCCTATGTTTCAATTTTGGTATGGATATGTACAGTACTTCCGGTTTTATAAGTACATTAAATCTCTATGTTAAATATGAAATCATGCTTGAATGTTAGGGGTCGTAAAGAAATTAGATTTTTGTATATAACTTTTTTATCTATCCTTCAATCTACAAACTGATTTCGGTTTTGAGTTCAGCATAAGAAGAGCAATTTAAAAATTATGGTCCGTGGGGTCACTTTTTGATCCCTTATAGGTGTTTTAGAGATCTGAAATTTTGTATTTTTAAGTAATTATAAGAATAATTGCGTAAGAATTATCTCCCTTTGTCAAAAATTTTTTAGTCTTTTATGCTTTCTAAGTTTCACTATTAGTATGGATATGAAGAGTACTTCCGGTTCTATGAGAGCCTTAAAATTGCCTAAGGAGAGTTCTATGTTAAATTTACAATCAGGTATGTTTCATTATCTCAAAAGTCAAGCAAGCAATTCTCGTGATATTTAACATGAATAATGACTCTAACATTGGCTTTGGGTAATTAGGTCATGAAAATAAAATTTCTTAAAATTAAAGGGATTTTAGGGATCAGTACAGAAAACAGTTTTTTGCCTGTAACTTTTTTATTTACCAATCAATATTCCAAGTGATTTCGGTTTTGAGTTTAGCTTAGGAGGGGCAGTTAAAGAAATGTGTTCCGTAGGGTCACTTTATGACTCCTTATAGGAGTTTTAGTGAATTGAAAAACAGTCGGGTTTTTTTTTTGCATTTTTTGAATAATAATCATGAAAGAGTTATATCTCTTTGAGTAGCTGTTGATGAATATAGTGACTTGCAATGTTTCATTATTGATATCATCAGAACTTAAAGCATAATGAACCTTTTGAAATTTTATTATGTAATAACCAATTCACTTTAAGCTCCTTAATTTTTAGGGGTCAAAAAGCCCTCCGTTTTTGTTGAACGACAAAAATAAGGTCTAGTTAAGGTCTTCCGTTTCCAACGGAAGACCTTACTGTTTTCGTTCGGTTTCTTTTTCCCTATTATTATTATTTTTTTTTTTTTTCTTACCGATTTTTGTGCAAGCGAATTCTCCGAAACAGCTCAGCCGATTTTCATGAAACTTGCAGATCTTATAGATATTGGTCTGAACCTTATTGGAAATTTTTTATATGTACGTCGTCACTTCCGGTCGTGAGATATGGACGATTTTCTGATTTTAAGAGGGTCAGCTTGTCCGAGCAATCACTAAAAAACGAATGAAGATATTGACTTGAGATTTTCAGTGAACGTAGAGGAAGGATTGCTGAATTGCTTTTTTGAGTTTATATCTTTCCAGTGCATAAAGCGTTGAAGCTTGTCTGAGCTCGTTTTTATTGTTATTTTTCTGACCATCTAATTTTGTGTACGCGATTTCTCAAAGACTACTGGATGGATTTTCATGAAATTTGCAGGAACAATGTGTTGTTATCTGAAGTTATTTTATCCGAGAGATTTTTTGGAAATTCCTTTCTGGTGCCAAGTTACGGACAGTTTTCTGATTTTAAAATGACATTTTGTTCGCGGATAATCTCAATAACGGTAAAAGATATCACTGTGAAACTTTCAGGGATCGTGATAAGTACTATCCAAGACGCGATATTTTGTACGTCGTCTCTACTTCCTGTCGTAACGGCATGCAAAGAAAAAAGTCGAATTTTTAAAACTTTTTTGTTTTTCAATATTTTCAAATGATATTAGTATGGTTGATAGAAACATTTATTATTAGGCTGAATATATAATTTGTTTGTAAATTGCTGAATTCGAACTCGAGATATTAACATTCAAAAGTCTGAAGCGGGACCATAATGGCGGCGGTCTCTGTCAATTCCGACATTTCGCAATAGGGGTTTACAGAGGCAGCCGAGCGTTTGCTTGGACGAAAGTTACATAAGGAGCAATGAAATGTGTAGGGATACTTGGATTGTCACGTCGTAGGTTCGTTGCAGTTCTATGTCAAACTACATTTATAATCCAAGGTATCCTTACAAGTTTTGGTTGTTTCTCAAAGTAGAAATAGAACAGAATTAATGTTCAAATTAAGTACAATATCTACTAATTTTTGTTTTGCATCACGGAAACACATAGCTTAAATCATAGTTATAATAAATATTTTTAAAAACAATATTTATAGTAAGTACAAAACGTGACCAATGTTTTCCAATGCACACTTGTGTCATATTTGAAGCTCGCCTGGGCTCGAAAAATAGACTCACAAGTATCTCGCAAAATTTGACACGTTTTCTTTGATATCTTTGTACCTGTAAATTTGGTTAACAGATATGTAATAAAAGTTGTTCAGAATAACAAGTTCTTTCATTTAATAAGAAGAAAATGGGTCTGACCCCTCAAATAAGGGGCCTAGAGGGACAATAACGTTTCAATTCATAACTCTTTAACTATCAAGATTCTGTTATATATTTCTAAAAGCAAAAATGTTTTTCTTAACAATCTACAACAAAACATTGAAAAAGTATGATCATACGTTACGTAAAAAAGGGCCATAAGGAGCCAAGATGCTGAAATCTTTGCTTCTTTTTATCTCCAAAGGGAGAAATATTTTGATAAGGAGTATTGAATAAGAGATCTTTAGAATCGTATTTTAAACAATATACAACAATTCAATTTTTGCAAAATGGCCCCATTAAGGACTTGAAGGGCTGGCCTCTATATATTTCTATCATGCATAGCTCAAAAACGAAAAGAAATTTCTGAATAGTTGTTGAACAAAAATCATTAAAGTTACAAGCCGTATCATTTGAAATGAAGAAAAAGGGGCTGACCCCTAAAATAAAGGGCCCAGAGGGGCCAAAAGAATTTCATCTATAACTCATTGATGATATAATCTAAATCAAAAGGATTTGATCAAAAGAGAGAAAGCATGATATCATTATGTTTTAACAAGGATCATATCAAAATCATATCTCATCTTATCGAAAATTCGGACGGAAGACCTACTCGTTGCTCGCAACGAGATCGTTTCTAGTTATTATTATTATTATTATACCTAACACTTTTATGTCAAGGATTTAAAGAAAACCACTAGACATATGCAATTCATAACAAAACCATTAAACAGAACATCTAAAAGTCTTCCATAAGTTAGGTTTTGTACTTCCGGAAACGTCACTTCCGGTTGTTATAAGGGCTATTCCAGAAAAAAATGTATGGGAGGGTTGGACGGCAGTTCATATACTTTTGTATGGGTAATGGGGACTGAAGCAATTAAATTTGCATGGGTGGTTGTCCTCATCCGATATATTTTTAGATGGGTGGTTGCACTTACCCTCACAAATAATCAACTGCAAAGAACTTTCTCTCATTTCATTTTGTATAAACCAGTAAATATTGATATTTGTTTTTAAAAACAAAAATAAACTCGTCCAGAACAGTTTACATTGAAAGTGAAACTAGAATCGAACAAACCGGAAGCAAGGGCAGATAATTATAAAAGCATGTGGTGTCATGACTGTAATGAAAGTAGAGGATTGGGACAAGGATTCTTTGTGTTCTGGACTCTGTGTTCAAGTTTTTTTTTCCAGCAGTTTAAACAAACGTGATTATATTGGTAAATTAAATGATATGACAAACAATCAGAGAGATCGTTTTCTTTTAAACTGAAAGTAGAAAAAAAGTATCTGATAATGAATATTGTTATGGACTTTGCAAGTCAAATATTTTACTTTATGCCAAATACGGAGTAAAATAATCTTGAGATATGATTTTGTAACAATATAATATGTCAATAACATACCAATCCTTAACCTGTTGGGTATTATTTCGAATATTTAAAAAAAAAAATTCAGAAACAAGTAACTGGTTGTTACATGTAGGTGGGATCAAGACTTCATATTTTTTTTCTTCATATTTCTCTCTATTATAGACAATGCCTTACATAACTTCAGTGCCTCCCCCCCCCCTCCAAAAATAGAGAGAAATGAGAAAAAAAATTAACATGCACATCTTAAGGAATTAGCTTTAAATCACAATATTCATTTTAATTATTATTATCTACTTGTGCATGTTAACATGTCTCAGTTTTACTTGAACTTTACAGATTACAAAGTCAAGCGTCAAAACAGATATTTAAAAATCATTATACATGTTATAGTTTATACAACTTTCAGCTAAAGGGGTACATTTTTTAACCTTTTGGCTATAGCAGGAACCTTGTGGCCTGTTTTTCAAAAGAACTTTGGACTTGAACTAAAGATTTAGTTGAATGTAAAATCTTACAAAATTGTCGTTTCTGTTAAGGTAGGTCCCTAGTACTGGACCTACTTGTGATTTTTCAAAAAATTGTTCTCAGATGTTTAGATTGTTCATACTAAGGTATGATGAATTGGATAAAAGAAGGGGTTGTCAGTATTATTATTGAGAGAGAGTTTCTCAAACATAGGTACCCCCATTTTTCAATTGACGATATGAGATTCCAATAAAGGTTTCACATAATTTGTACATAAAAACACTAATTTTGATGCTATTGAATGATTTTTCCTATTAAAATCAAAGAAATATATCCAATTAAACAAATTACAGTAAAATTTTATTCTTATCATATTTTCCTTGGTTTTTTGGGACTAAATTGAACAAAATACAACCCTCGACCATGCAGCCCCAAAACTTAAAAGTACAACACTATTAAAGTTATTGTAAAAAAAAATTGACTTGTGATTTTTCAGTCAAATTCTCAAATTATGTTCATCAATGACTATTTGTTAAAATTAAATTAAAAAAACAGCACATTGCCAGCATATATTTTTTCTCAGCACCACCATTTATTTATACGTTTTTTGTCCAAATTGAGATTTTTGATAAGGAATTTCAAATGATGGAAGATAAAAAATACAAAGCTATTGATGACTTTTATTTCATTTCATAGATGCATAACTGCAAAAGAATAACAACATTCTTTAGAATATAATATAATTTTAAAACCTATAATACTTTCTGTGTGCCATTAATTACAGATATATTTCACATATTATACATGTACATGTATCTGTTTTTCAAGTAAATGAAATGAAAATCCACAGTCTAATCAGTCATCAATTTTGAAGCATTACTCTTTCCACTACATTGAGTCAAAATACATCCAATTATGTGTTCAACAGTATACACAAAAAATTAGTATACAACAGAATATTAACAGTCAGCATAAAAAAAAAATACAGTCTAACGTTAGGTTGAGTGTTGACTGAAATCTCCCATACAAGTTTTTAGACCTTTATTTTACACACTGTATTGTCTAAATTAAAATACATACAAACATTAATCATTCACAGCTATTCAAATATTCAACCAATTTGTTGATTACATTAGATGACTAATGGATATTCTAGGCTGCTTTGAACCTGATAATGGTTCACTAAAAACATTTCGTAACCCATTATGTGGATCCCTCTTGTGGATTAGCACCAACTTAGACAAACTAAGAGAATTTGCAATCAACTTCTTCGAAATCATGGAAGATACAATCTTTGCCTTAACAAGGGGCTCTAAAGACTTCTTTATGGTATAATAATTCAATGTGAACACATCATTAGCTGAACACAGAGCCAACAACTTCATTTCAAAAAGTTCCCTCAATGCCTTCACATCAGCAATAGCATTATGAGCTTCATAATCTTTTCCAATGAAAGTATTTACAAGAGTGACTTGTTTAAAATCTTTAACATCATCTTTGCTGAAAGATTTCCTAGACACTTGTAAGGTATCTATAAAACCAGTGACAGTGCTAGCAAAACTGTCAAGTAATTTACATTTGACTAGCTGATTCATTAACACTGGTAGGTCAAAACATTGTATATTGTGCCCAACCAAAATAGGTTTACAATCAACAGTCTTCAAAAATTCAACAAACTGCTGAAGTCCTTCAAAGGGCTCTTTATGGTCCACCTTCTTGCCATTATGCTTCAGCACACCACCAACAAAAGTAAGGCCAGTTGCTGCAGATGCATCAAGACTAATTGGGGACTGCGGTGTCAAGTACATGTTGAACTCTCTCTCTCCACATACAGCTGCAATCTGAACAATGTCTGATGTCCTGGCTGAAATAAATAGAAATAAATATTGAAACTCCCATAGTGTATACTTCTAAGTCAAGTGCAACACAATTCTCTTAACCTTATATAATATATTCCTTAGCTATTTCTACAAAGAAAAAAACTAGTTCACAAACCTAAACCAGTAGTCTCTAGGTCAAATACCATGTAAGATTTGTTGGTACTTGGTAGTTGATCTAATTTATTCAAAGAAATGTCCTCCAAATCAACTTCATCACTCAAACCAATTTTGCTGCTGTATGTATCCGCTGCAATAGAAATGTTCGGAAAAAATGATAGGTAAAAACAAACAAACATCACACATATAAATTAAGTTTCAGATAAATAGTATTTATCTGACTTACCTTCAAGAACAGATTGTGATGCATCTTTTGCAGACCGCTCTGTCTTCAGCTCTAAGGGCCTCCGCTTTGTGCTCCGCTTTGCTTGTTGTAATCGCTTCAGCTTCAGTCTGCTTTGTAGGATCCTGGAATGCTTGAGGGTGTATCTTCCAGGAGACATTGTCAGTCTTTTATTCACCTGAGAAAAATAGAAAATATGAAATTGAAAACTTTTTCTGGAAAAGAAAAAAAAGAAGAATCAACAGATCCTTATCAATATGTAAAACATGTAATTTTTTTTTTAAGTAAAGAGATTATATATTTTATGGAGTAAAAAATCAAATGTGTCTGCATTAAAATGTATTACAGCAAAACTCGGTTATAACGAAGTCACCGGGACCTATAAAATTACTTCACTATATCCGCAATTCTTTATGTCCATATAAGAAGTTCATTGAATTTATATAGAAGGGGATCCAAGATGACTTCGCTATATCCATGAATTTGCAATATCCATGTTCATACTAAACGAGTTTTACTGTAACAATAAATTCACACATTTTATAGATATAATTCTCGAAGAACTTTCAAAACCCTTAAAAATTAATCATGCATTAAAAATGATTTCAACTGCGTCAAGTAAATAAAAAAATGTAAACAAGACAAGAACAAAAACTACACAAACAAGTTTAGGCTATGTAATGGTATTTTTGATGTTTCCTTTTAAATACTTTACTTTATAGACATTGCCTAAACTGCCATGTGTGAACATCAAAAGAACATCAAAGAACATTTTTTTTCATTTGTATACCTCAGTTATATAATTATACCCCTCATTTTTCTGACAGACAGTTGCAGATACTCTACTATGCAGACTGTCTGAACCTCCATAAAACCTATGAACAGTTTAGGTGACATAGTCTAATTAATAAAAGGTACATGTTTTATCTATGTGCATGGTTTTTATCATTTCATAAATTTGAAAATTAAAAATTCTTACATTCGTTTCGGCGCTTTGCTAGAGACCATGTGGTTAAAATTTTCATTCACTTGAGTGGATCCCATCGACACCAACTCAGTTGCCCGGTCTGCATACTTCTCAAACAGTTTTTCTAGAGCTGATCTCAGAGGCTCACTTGTAAGAGGTTTCCCATATGGCAAGTTTTTTGGTTTGTAACCAGTCTGTTCACTCCTGCACCATGTGCCACACATGGAATGGTCCCCTTTTAAGATTAAATACACTAATACAAATACAGCATTCATACATTATCATGAACTCAGACCAATTTCTAAAAATTTCTAAAAATAATTAGAAAACAAAATTATTTTTCTTGCCAGTGTCAAACTTAAATATATGTTCATTCTTTTTGCAAGTAGTATTCTTACCATATAAATGAGGAACAATTTTCCCCAGATCATTAGCTAACTTTTCTGGATCTTCAGATGCCTGATGAACACAATATGTAAAGCATCTCTCAATGTGTGTTCTAACTTTAACATTTTTCAATACTTTATGGGTATTGCTGATTTCCACAAGACTTCCAGTAAACCCCTTTTTCATGTGATTGCTGTCCACCTTTTTCTTTATATCTGGATCAACAGTTGCTCTCAATCTGGCTATTGTTGTAGAATCGTTGTCCATTACTAACGTGGTAACCTAACAATATTTTATAATTATAAGCAAAATAAAAAACAGTAATGCATTAGCACTTTCATTTACAATCTTCACATATATATAAATATTTAATAAAGATTTCATGGAAGGTGGCATTTTAATTCATAGCACTTTCACCTCTTAGCTCTTCATGGATTTTGAATATTGATTGTACACAGATATATTAATATAAAATCGAACATATCTATACATTTCATACCTTTTCACCTTGATCTTTTATGCTCTGCACCATCTCGCAAGCCATAGCAGGTTCCATAGATTTGGCTGACCCTGACCAGTTTCGACTGCATTTGTGATTCCTCACAGGAACATCCTTCCGTTTTGCCAAGTCACATATTCTGCATTTTTTAGATTTTACAGCATAACCAACACATTTCTTGGTTTTTTTCTCCGATCAAACTTGCATGTCCTTCAAACATAAAGAAAATTGTTCAATAGCAGTAAATACTTTGCATTATTTTAGTAATCAGTGAAAAGTCAAAGCATCCAATTCAAATTACTAATTAGGATAATTGATGACTATTTTAAACCATCAAAAAATACCTGTAAGGCTATTGTAGGCACGCCCAGTACCCCGTTTTTGCCAGGCACCATCGAAGCTGACAGTGAGATTACCATCACTCCTGAAGAAAAATCCAATAATTATCATGCATGAAATTTCTATTTTTTTTTTCAATAATTCAAATTATTTTGACAAATACCAATAAACGTACTTTTCAACTTCCTCTAATAAACTGGTTCGACAACTTTCTTCTGCCATTTTACTCAGTGTACTGCCAACTTCCCTTTCCCTTTCCTTTAGACCTCCCTTTGAAATTCCTGGAATGTTTAGTACTGCTAAGAAGGCATTTAAATGAGACTCTCCAAAGCCACCATTGATCATTCCTAAAATATTACAAACACAATTATTTAAAACAATAATCAAAGATTAAAACAGGGGTGTGCAATCACCATCGCCCAACACCCGGGGCTACCAATTTAAGAGGTCAGCTATCTTAAATCTATACTGCATTAGCCCATCAGGCTAGTAAATCTAAAACGAAAGTAAACATACATTTACCTCGACTGAATTTAGGTACGAATTAACTTTTCTGAAAAATCAAAATCTTGAATTCGTTTTAACCTATATGCATTGTGTGTTCCTATCGCCAGTCATCTCACTGACAATTATAGTCGATATAAATAGGGGGAAGTACCAGACAATTACAAAGCGCAAACCATTATTTGTTTTATTTCAACTTCAATATTTTTTTTAACCTTTATGTTATACTTATACATTTATTGTTTTCGGTAGTTAATGGGCTAGTCACTAGCGCAACGGGCTAGTAATTTATTTTTGTAATATCTATAGCACACCCCTGATTAAAAACACCAATGTACACAATTTTATCCAAGTTTATTTCATACTTATTATACACTTACCTACTGCTACTTTCGTATTAATATCCCATGCTTTTCCTCCCTTTTCTGTTAGATGTTTTTTGCCTGTTGGGACATCATTAAGTAGCCTACACTCCTGGTATCTACACTGCACTTGGAGAATTTGAGCGAGTCTGAATCTAGTCTCTCCAACACAATCGGATAAATGCAAAGGTTGCCCACATCTCTTGCACTCCTTTAAATTATTTGCAAGGATACCAAGTTCGATTATACGTCTACCTTCGCTCCAATCATTTTTACCTGTTGGCTCAACAATTTCCTCTCTAGCAACACGGACATCGCTAGCAAGAGGGTCAACACAGTGATACACATGGTCTTCGTTCGTAACTGGAGTGATTACTGGTGTTTCAACATTTTCTTTGGAAGTATTTTCATCACTGCGGTCCCAATATTTTACACACTCTCTCCTCAGGACTTCATTTTGCTTTATACGAGTGGATTTCACGAATTTCCCCTTCTTATTTCTTGCCGCCATTACTGCGGGATGTTATCGATAAATAATAGTGTTAAAAACCTATCCGGGAGATCGATCACGACTAGACCCCTACTTTAAAATGTATTTGCATATAAAAATAACTTTCTAAATTCTTTTCAAACTGATTAATATTAACCTTTTTCATAGTAATGGGGAAAAAAAAAATTGTGCATAACATTTAGATTTTCATCATAATTATTAATTTTTTTTCTTTTTAAACGAGGTCCTGGTTTGGATAGATCCAAAAAGCGAACACTCATTTCAATTCACATAAAGTGTAATTAAATGCTTGAAAAAAGTACCAAAATCCAAACACTCAATTCAAGTCGCATAAAGTGCAAATGCTTGAAAAAAAGTACTGGTACATAAAATTTTATTGTATTGTATATATACATAACTGAAAACACAATTCTTGAAAAAAATTATTTTAATTTAGATGGGTGGTTGTATTTAAAGCATTTTTAATTTGATGGGTGGTGGGGGAGAAAGCAATTAAAAATGTATGGGTGGTGGGGTAAAAATAAAAGTGCCTTCCAACCCCCCCATACATTTTTTTCTGGAATAGCCCTAAGTAAAAAACCACATTTTCTTTAACGCCTTAAACTTTCCTTATTTTACATCCAAATTCGTTCAAAATTTAGGAATATATTCCTCAAAGTAATATCTACAAAAAAGTCATCGTGAGTGTTTTTGTACCTATCGTATATTTTTGTGTTATAGTTCTCCAAAGTTAAGAAAAGGGGGGATTGAAATTTAAAATTTTGAAAACAATGTAGGAAATTTATTTTGAGGATTATATATTGTTTATCAAAGTAATTAAAGGCTCTAATGTAAGTTTCATGTCAATCAGAGCAGAACTTCTGGTTCTATATCCCTGCGAAATGATATTCATGATTTTAAGAACCTTTATGAGTTGTTCATAATTCTTCATGAATGGTTCTTAAAGGATTCTTAACAGGTTCATAAAAGTTGTTCATGAATAAAATTCATGAAAACATTCATAATTCATAGTTCATGAACAAATGATGAACAAATATGAATATTGTTAATTTTCAGTTTAAAGAAAAAAACTTAATAGTTCAAGGTAATGAATGTTCATGAATTTTCAT
>PRKT01000431.1:285393-361288 GCA_003671525.1 Saccostrea glomerata | reverse complement strand
AAAAAAAATCCAGGATCTTGAAGAAAAACAAAAGAAAGGAATGAAAATATGAATCGTAATCAATCAAAGTATCCAAGTGATGAAATTCTGAAAATTCCACAGGGAAAGCCAATAAGATTTTTTTTATTTGACCACCTCTTCTCAAAATCCTTGAAAGCCCTTTTAGCTGATGCCCTAATTGCTGAACACACTTTTCTGCCAGACAGTGAGACTTGGATTAAAAATCATTCCATTTTAGGCATACACTCTGAAATACGCTGAATAAGGAACCCACACTCCTCTTGACCAAATAAGGTTAAGGATTCTGCAAAGAGTCACGTTTGAATTAAATTTTTCATAATTTTACTAGGAATGAACTACATAATTTATTTATTATCGATATCACTTATCAGAGTTGTTTACTTGAACAAAGATTTTGTTACCATGATTGGAAAACAAAAATTCTCTGAAATCTTTCAAGATGCTATTAAAATATTTTCTTTTACAGTTTTTCATTTTGCATAATTTATTACATTTTTGTTTACAAAAAGCAAGAACATTCATGAATAGTTCATGAACATTCCTAAATAACTTTTACAAATTATTCATGAATAGTTCATGAAAATGCATTGAACCTATCAATATCATTCCTGAATTTTTCTTGAAAGTTCAAGAATATAATTCATGAAGTTTTCTTGAAAGTTCAAGAATTATTCTTGATCATTTTGCAGGCAATTAAAAAATCCAAGTTTGTTCATGAACAACAAATAATTCTTGAATATTCTTGAACTTGGTTTTCATGAATAAAATCCATGAAATCATGAGTGTCCAATTTTAACTTCATGGGATCTTCATGAACAATTCATGAGCTGATTCAAGAATATAATTCATGAACTTTTCTTTAAAGTTCAAGAATTATTCTTGATCATTTCGCAGGGGTAAGACTTTGAAATTCTCTATAGGAATTTCTATAGTAAACAAAATTCATTTATGTTCCATTATCTCAAAAGGAGAGCAAGCAATTCTAGTAATATTTGCAGGGAATAATTGATTTAATATTGTCTTCAGGTGAAAAGGTTATGAAAACCAAATCTCTGAAAATTAGGAATTTTTAGGGGTCAAATTTAAAATTGTTTTTTCCTCGTAACATTTTTATTTGTCAACCAATCTTCAAACTGATTGCAGTATTGAGTTAAGCATAAGAAGAGCAATCTAAAAATTAGAAAATTTGAAAAAACTAGAAAATTATGAGCCGTGGGGTCACTATTTGACCCCTTAAAGGCCTTTTCGTGACATGAAATTTTGTATTTTTAAGTAATTTTCAAAAATATTTGTGCAAAAGTTATCTTCATTTGTCAAACTGTTTGGAGTCTTATATGCTCTCTATGTTTCAATTTTGGTATAGATATGTGGAGTACTTCCGGTTTTATAAGTACCTTAAATTAAAATTGCCTACGGAAATTTCTATGTTAAATTTAAAATCATAAATTTCCATTATTTCAAAAGGGAAGCAAGCAGGTCTCATGATATTTCACAAGAATAATAACTTTAGTATTGCCTTTGGGTGGTTAGGTCATGAAAATAAAATTTCTATAAATAAAAGGGATTTTAGGGGTCAGTACAGAAATTAGTTTTTTGTTTATTACTTTTTTATTTGTCCATAGATCTTCAAACTGATTTCAGTTTTGAGTTAAGCATAAAAAGAACAATTTGAAAATTTTGGGCCGTGGGGTCACTTTTTAACCCCTTAAAGGACTTTTAGAGACCTGAAATTTTGTATTTTCAAGTATTTTCAAAAATAATTGTGCAAGAGTTATATCCTTTGTCAACCTGTTTGGAGTCTAATATGCTCTCTATATTTCAATTTTTGTATGCATATGAGGTGTACTTCCGGTTTTATAAGTACCTTAAAATTGCCTATGGAGATTTTTATGTTAAATTTGAAATCATGATTGTTCCATTATCTCAAAAGGTAGGCAAACAATTCTTGTGAAATTTCATATGAAAGCTGACTCTAGTATTGTCTCCAGATGCTAAGGTCATGAAAATAAAAATCCCTAAAATAGAGAGGATTTTAGGGGTCAGTACAGAAAACAGGTTTTTCTCTGTAACATTTTTAATACTCAACCAATCTTCAAACTAATTTTGAAATTACATCAAGTATAAAGAGTACACTTTAACAATTATGGGCCGTGGGGTCACTTTTTGTCCCCTTATAGGAGTTTTAGTGGATTGAAAAAAAGTACATTTTCGAGTCTGTTTAATAACCACAAAAGAGTTATGTCTCTTTGACTAAACACTGATGTACAAAGAGAATTGTTATGTTTCCAATCCAGGGTTCTCCATGAGCTGTTTTACTGTGTTGCTCCCGACACAGTAAAATTTTTTCCGACACAGTAACGATTCAAATTTCATGCTTGCGACACAGTTAAGATTTTGCCGACACAGTAAGAGTTGGGATAATTAGAAAATCTCTCTAACTGAAACTTTAATCAAACAATTCTACCGTCTTTCATTTCAAAAAGTTTTAACACTTAATTACTAGGGCTTCACCTTGAGTAATCAATCAATTATCTCCTAGACCCTCGCCGGACTTTACGCATGACGGAACAAAGACAAATAAATTGTTTTCACAATTCAATGTACCGGTTAATTGGTAGTTGGCCTGCAATAAAATACATTGTGATATCTATGAAAAATATTTAAATATTTTTTTTCTATAGAGCCACGGCTCTAGAATTATGTAAGGCAAACATAACATCGTATCGAAGTCATTTAATTGATGTAAATAAATTGCCGAAAAATTTGAAATTTCAGCATGTTCAAGGAACTCTTTAAAATATTTTTACTGTTCTGAAGTCCCTTTTTTATAATGCGGTAACTCGATCAAGAAACCTGATAAATAAACACGGCAAATCTACTTTCAAAAATTTTAAGTAGTTCGACTATCGGTCAGAATTTCCTCTGACTTTCAGAACGTTTATTCCCCATTATCAGTATGTACTACCATACCATTTGTGTAAAGAATTAGCGATTTTTAAATAAGCGTGTGCTTGTAATCTTTTGTAATTATAATGAATTGAGATTCAGTTGCGAATTTGTTCGCGAAAATACCGCGAAATATTAGTGCTTCACGTAAACTCTACAACACAGTAGAATCTCAAATGATGGAGAACCCTGCAATCAAATATTGATCTCAAAAGAACTTTTGCAAAATTGTATAATAAGACTTTTTTATTGTAAAATATTGATTTTTCTTTTAAGATTATTTATTTTAAGGGGTCGAAAAGCCCTCCGTTTTTGTTGAACGACAAAAATAAGGTCTAGTTTATATTTAATATCATGCTTTCATCAACTATCTGAAAAAATAAATCATGAAATCTCTAAACATTTCATGTTTTTATTTGATTATAATTAAACAAACACTGCATCTTCATTGACAGCACTTTTTTCAAACTGATTACTTATGTTCATTCATAATTTAAATTAAACAGTTATATTGATCATACTGTGCTTTAGATAATCTCGTTTTTCACAACACAACTTTGTTTGACCGAATTTTCTCTAACATCAAACTTTAAACAAGTTGTTAGAAGATGAAACATTCTAGAAAAACAACTTCGTGATCTTCGTAAAAAACGTTTTAAATTTTCATTAACTACTAAAAAATTATATCGCTTGTCTGTACTGTACCGTATTATTCCTGGATCGAAACGCTATACATTTTAAATTTGGTGCAGTAAAATGTCAAAATTTTCCCTTGCTTAGTGTGTAAATGATAGAGCACAGACTGCATGGTTGTGAAGTATCAATGACATAATCCACTTTTGTATTTTGAAGTCTTAATATGGTCTTCACAGCTCAGAATATTCAGTCTGAGGGCTAGAGATTGTTATTATCATGTCATTAGTTAGAATGATCTAACTTTGTCTCAGTGCAAGCCCTCACCACAGCTGGGTCCGTAGGACATTTCTCATTTTAACAATAGAACATTCTATCTATCATGTCATATGTCCTCCGTTAATGGGGGCCGCCATACTTGCTATGCATACGAAACTAAAATGCAATACATGTATAGTTGATGACATAAAAAATTAGAATTCTTCATTGATAAAACTTACTTTGTTATAAAAAAAAATTGTATTTTCAGTGAAAAATTATTCAGGTAGTGTTTGTTATTTTTTTAAAACAGAAATCTTGGAAATTCGAAACTAACGTATTTCTTAGCTCTACTGCACATTTTTGAATAGGCGCAAACTTGAAAACTTGAAAGCGCGAGACGTTGGAAGTGGGAATTTGTAGAGGATTGGTATTTGTGATCTATAATTTGCATAGTCAATGATCTTTGTCAACTTTTAAAGAAAATAAAAGAATATGAAGAAGGAAGAATATATATTCAGAGGATCAATCTACTTCATAACTGGCGAGTGACAAAAAATGGAGGCAATCAATGAGTCAGAAATCTGTCTGTAAATGTTACTGTCTATTTGTAAAATAAATTATTATGTCTATTTTTCATGAAATTTTTGTCAAACTTTGCTTTGAGTTGGGATCCAACCATATAACATATATTAATTATAGACTGAGACTCAAAGCCTTCATAGGCATGAAATGATGATTGATCTACAAAATGGCGGTCCAAGAAAATGGGTGTAAATTCCACTCAGAATGTTTTAATTTGGAAGTGCCTTTCATGCAAAATTAAATGAAACTAAAATGCAAGAAAATACAAAAAAGTCATAAGTTTTACAATCATGGGTATTATCAGAAAATCTTTCTTCTTGAAGGAAAAAGAGAAGCAGCTAGTTCACAAATGTTGATGAGCAGAAGACAAGAAACTCTGGCTGCAAAAAAAAAAATCTGAGCTCTTGAAAAAGAAAGAAAGAAAGAAATGAAAATATGAATGATATTCAATCAAGGGATCCAAATGATGAAATTCTGGAAATTCCACATGGAGAGACAATAAGGATTTTTGAATTGACCATGACTGCTCGAACTGCTTGAAAGCCCTTAAAGCTGTTGCCCTGGTGCTGAACAAACTCCGCCATACTCTGAACACATGGAATTCAAAGATTTACAAAATTTAAGAAAATGCAAAAGTTAGCATCTATAGCATTTAACACACAAGTAATATAGATAATGACCAAGAGATTTAACATAAAATTGATCTATTATCATCTTACAATGTAGATAGCCGGGGTTCTGACAGAAAGACAAAATCAACAAATGAGTATGGCGGCAATCTTTCACAAATTAAGTCGTACAAAAAATATTAGTTTGTACTTCAAACTATTCTATAAAATATAGCCAAAATAGGAAAATTATGAAAATGAAGCCAAAACAGAATCACCCCTCATGATATACATGTTCAAGGAACTTTTAAATTTTCAACCTGTTTAAGGAACTTTTAAATTTTCAACATGTTCAAGGAACTTGTAAAGGAATTCTTTAAAAAATCTTCTTAAGAACTATTTTGCCAAAAAAGCTAAAACTTATGTGGAAGCATCCTGGGGTAGTGTAGATTCTAAAATGTTCAAATCATGACCTACAGAGGGTAGGATGAGACCGCAATAGGGAATCCATAATCACATTCATTTAAAAAAAAATCATTGGTTTCTAAAGCTGCATTCATTGTAATCCTGCAGTATATCAGTCTGACTGAGACATTGTACCTCTTCTAACATCTAATTCAAATATAGTACAGGAAACTAAATTTTTTGGAGATGGGTGTTGCATTTAAATAATTCATAGAGTTTATTTATTTAAATAATCAAGCTAGTGCATGGATACTGTAAACCAACTTTTATTCGCGATGACTTTATTTCGCGATTTACCAGGGATAAACTAGTTAGCGTCAAGTAATTTTCGCGATCAAGCCTTTATTGAATCTGTTGTTATTAGACCATACACTTTAGGACCAGTTTGCAGCGAGAAATATTTGCTATGACGAGGCTCTCGCGAACTTCACGTAAATTTCTTGCACGCGAATAAAAGTTGGTTTACAGTGTGTAAGTCATCAATTAAAAGGGTTACTAATTAAAACCTTACTTAATCAACCTTTCTTGGTCAAGAGGAGAGGGGGGTCCTTCCTCAGCATGTTTCAAAGTTTGTTTTAATGCCAGAAATTGAACAGTTTTTAATTCCAGTCTAGGAGAAAAGTCGCCGGTAAAACTCAGTTTGCGACCCTTAAATCAGCATTAACGGTCGCAAATACCAAATTAGAAGATAGTTATTCCCTAAATTGAAACAAATTATTTTTGGAGAGTTGTTCAGTAATTAAAGGAAAACCAAAAAGCAAGCTTGAAATTCGCTTGTATTTATAATCATTACATGTGGCTCTATACATCCAAGTTTGGACTTGAAATAGAGCAATCTGCTATTTTAATATTTGGCTATTCTGATAAAATAAATCTGACAAATTGACTATTGGATTAAACGGGATCCACTGTTTTTACATGTATACATGCATATTTCTACCCACCCTCTCATGTGCCATTCCTATACAAAACCCAGTAAAAAAACAGAATCTTACCTTTCTGTATACAAGACAAGTAACAGATGTACGGATTCTCATTCCTAGTAATTGACAGCCATGGAAATACTGATGTAATATAAATGACTGTATCATAGCCATTACAAACATTAGAACAGCATATAAAATCCCCCTCCAAAAGTATTCCGACTTGTCTTCAATAAATTTGATGAGCAACCTAAAATAAAATATAAAAAAATAAAATTTATTTTTTCTTCTTTTTCTAGGCCCAAAAAGTTCCCAATTAAAATTACCTTGGGGGAGTCCAGCAGGCAATCATCAATACCCAACAAAGCAATATTTTTTGGTTGTAGTCAATCAACCTAGGGGGAGCCCAGCCATACATGTCCAAGAACGAATTCGATGTCGATATCGACGATATCGACAATATTATGTCGATATCGTATCGATCTTGATCAGCACTATTAATTGGAAATACCTGGTGCCATATTCGAGACTCTATATTACGTCGATGTCGTCGATATCGACAATATCATGACGATATCGTATCTATATCGATCCTATTTGCACAATTTATTTTTTCACTGAGGTATAACATAATTTTACAAAGTCATAAGTGAAATCAAAATTGATTCATTATTAAATTGGCATGAATATGAAAAAAAAGTACGATTAAGAAATTCTAGGGTTGTTATTGTTTTAGATTAGATTTAGAGTAAGATGTTGGGTATGGTGAAAATTCTTGAAAATGTTTTAACAATCATGATTCTATATCGATACGATATAGTCGATATCGACGATATCGACAGTAAGGTAAACTTATTAAACACAGAAGTGATGTAAAAATAACGTTTTTGTATTAGGGTGAAGATTGGTAAAGTAAAATGCTTTTAACAATCATAATATGATATCGATACGATATCGTCTATATCAACGATATCTATGGCAGGTAAAATCTTCGCAAACCAGACAGACAGACGGACAGCTAGACGGACAGACGGACGCCGGACAAAATGTGATCAGAAAAGCTCACTTGAGCCTTCGGCTCAGGTGAGCTAAAAAAGAGATGTTAACGATGAAAAAACACAAAAATATATAAGTATGAGAAACAGGTTTATCTCTAGTTGAAGGGGTTTGATGTTGACTTGACTGGTTACCCGGTAGAAGAGAACAGACCATTAATAAATGTAAACGAACTGAAAAGACATGAGCAGGACATCATAGACATACCCGAAGACATCTGTAACAATTTGATTAGTTAGGTTTATGATCAATATTGTGACATTGTTTATTATAGAATTACTTTAAATGTATTACATTTAGCGGTGTATTCTTATTAGTGATTTTCGCGGAAAGCAGAGTCCGCTAATTCAAATACATGGCTAAATGTCTTGTACATTAAAATTTATACCTAGCACATTCAGAAAGCGCTAAATCAAATCTACGCTAACTTGTTGAAAATTGAATATCCGCCAAATATCGTACACGCCAAATGTAATACATTACAGTAACTCTGCATGCAAACTTTTTGTTACACTAGTATACTCTTCAAAAAAAGAAATGCATAGTAGATCAATGCCCTGAAAAATGTATGATAGTTTTTTTTTTTTATATGGATATGATGTATTCTAGTGAAATGCGTGATTTTTTTAATGCAATTGTTAATTTTATATCTATTTTACAACTCTCACAGACAAAAAGACCTGATTTTGCAAAATTTCCCCCAAAATTTTTATCTCAATTTTCATTTGTTGATTTCTGATGCAATTCCTTCAGGTACAAATGGTCTATCAAAAGTGGGGGTTCTCAATATTTTGAATCTGGTTTTATCTGAAAAATGACACTTAATAAAAATGCTGCTTCTGAATGTTGCATAGCACAAAAAGGAAAATGGGCGACTGGAAGCAGGGGTACCGCAATCTACAATTGCAAGAGGTTTTAATGTTATGCACAGCGCCATATCTAACCTATAAAACATAAACAATTAACATCTATTACCTTATGTTCACAAGAAATATGGTAGACTACGTGTGACATCAGCAGCACAGCATCACTTCAGAGGATTACGTAAATTGCATGAATGCAATGACGTCATCTATAGCATTAGCTATCCCTGAACTGCACATATCATCTAACAAGACCGTTTTCAGTTGACTACGAATTATTGCAAGAGGATTATTCATGCCATTGTTCTGACCCCACTTCACCCAAAATATCGACCTCAAAGATCTCAGATCAATAGAGTATGACCACAGCATCACTGCTGAATATTTTGGTTTAGCTACTAGTCCAGAATGTTTATCTGAGAGCCTCTTATAAGTTTAAGAGTGCTAATGCTTTGTTATGTTGTTATGAGTGTTAGACAGATTACTGCCTCCAGGACGTTAAAAAAGTTGGTGGTGGTAGTGTAATGATATGAAAAACGGTATTATAAGAACGTAAGATTGATTTGGTTTGAATTCAATGGACTTTGATGGAAAAAGGTACTCTAACCATGTTCTACCTACACATGCCCATTCATTTTTGTAGAGCCATATTGCAATCTCACAGTACACAGCCACATACGGCTCGTTTGACACTCCAATTCTTGCAAAGCAACAGCAACCTGTTTCTGCCACAGTCATCTAAATCGCTAGATTTCATCCAAATTAAGCAGTATTGAACAACAAGAGGCCCATGGGCCACAACGCTCATCTGAGCACTGTGGCTAGGAAAAAGTAGAATTTAGTTTATTATTGAAAAAATTTAAATCCAAAAGTAGTCCCATGACCACTCATGGCTTTCCTATTCTTGAGAACAAGATTTTTAAAGAATTTTCCTATATATGTCCTATGTAAAACTTTGGTCGACCATTGTGGCCCCGCTCTACCCCCCGGGGTCATGATTTGAACAAACTTGAATCTACACTTCCTGAGGATGCTTCCATATAAATATGATCAATTATGGCTTTGTTATTCTTGAGAACAAGATTTTTACAGAATTTTCCAATATACTTCTATGTAAAACTTTGGTCGGCCATTGTGGCCCCTCCCTATCTCCAGAGTCATGATTTGAACAAACTTGAATCTACACTACCTGAGGATGCTTCCATAAAAATATGATCAATTATGGCTTTGTTATTCTTGAGAACAAGATTTTTACAGAATTTTCTTATGTATTTCTATGTAAAACTTTGGTCGGATATTGTGGCCCCGCCCTACCCCCAGAAGTCATGATTTGAACAAACTTGAATCTACACTACCTGAGGATGCTTCCATAAAAATATGATCAATTATGGCTTTGTTATTCTTGAGAACAAGATTTTTCAAGAATTTTCCAATGTTCTTCTATGTAAAACTTTGGTCGGCCATTGTGGCCCCGCCCTATCTCCAGGGGTCATGATTTGAATAAACTTGAATCTACACTAGCTGAGGATGTTTCCATATAAATATGATCGATTATGGCTTTGTTATTCTTGAGAAAAATGTGAAAAGTTTACAGACAGACAGACGGACGGACAGATGGACGGCTAAACAGCTAGACAGACGGACGCCGGACAAAATGTGATCAGAAAAGCTCACTATAAACTAACTATAATTTTAAAAGTGTTGAGTAATTATGACATTTAGAGAGTATTCCTGTTGCTTACCACATTTCTGTTTTATCAATGCATCATTTACTACATAATCTTTATCTTTAATGTGTCACTCAAATTCTACTATGCATTTCTTTTCTTGAAGAGTATATTTGAGATGTAAAACTTGCCAAAGGTAATTAAAAGAAAATTATACTAACTGTATATTGTGCCTAATTTATGCTTAAATTGATGTTATTAGAGGCAAGGTTTTCAGAACAAATTCACAAACACTACTAGCTACATTTTGACATTGTCAGTGTTGCACCGATAGCTGATTTGTTAAGATTCATTTATCTGAGAGGAAAATGTTATTAATTATAAACATATTTTATTGAAATTTTAATGCATTATCTAAAAAATGTTGATCATGGTGTATGTTTACTTTATAGTCCAAGTGAGACAAAAGATAATGAAAATGTTCACGGTTTTCTGGGACAACCCTTGTATTAAAGTTTGGCTAAAATCTGTTTCATACTTTAATAGCAATGGACTGATGAACTGCATAACATCATATATAAGTTTCAACAAGGCAGTCACCAAAGCAGCTGGTAGATATGCTGACACCATTGCTCTAAACAACTTTGCTGGAAATTTGCTATGGCCCTCTTTCGTGATATCCGTATGATCTCCACCTCTTTGCATGGTATCCATTTCAATTGCAGACTGATCTTCAAGACAAGCTTTCCTTTTTGCTTTCCTGACATTCAATGAAATCAAATGTAAATCAATTTACTTTCATGTGCAAAAATACATTCGATACTGTGAAATCACAAATTTTCGTGGGGTTTTAATTTTCTTTGTTTTCGAGGTATGAAGAGACCCATGAATTTATGTCCACCACAAAATGTAAAATGTTATATACATAACTACTAAACAATTCTCAATCCACAAAATCAAATCTCCATGAACCAAGAGTTTTTCCTTAAACCACGAAAATTTGACCCCTCAAAATAAGTGATTTTACAGTAGCTGATGAAAAAGATATACAGTGGACCTTCAGATATCCGGACGCCAGATATCCGGACGCTTCACCTTCCGGACGATTTTTCTCGGGAACGGATTTTTTCAGCGTAATTTTGACTCATTTATCCGGAAATCCACGTTCCGTATCCGGACGGCTCTTTTTTACTACAAAATGTATTTTTACGTTATAATTTGGTTCATTTATCCGGACGGTAAATTTTAATTTGTACTTCCACTCTTGTCAATATTCACGCCTGAACTGAGTGATAATTGTTATCAAAACACTGGCCGGACTGATTGTTTTTACAAGACGATCACCTGTGACCTGTTATGAATGACTTACGATGATTAGTCCACAGATTAAGCATGCTAAGTGGATATGGTCATAAATTAATATACGAGAGATCGATACACAAATGAAAATAAACAATTAACTGTGTCGGTAACAGAAAACAATTTTCTATTCAGTTTTTTGTTATCTGCGAGATATTTATAATTTTAGTATAGAGCTGGTTTCAAATATTTTTCTATTTATAGACGGGACGACATAGTTTCATAATCTCGTTGTCTACATATGTGCACACACAAATCGGTATTGTGTAATTTTCATCTGTAGATTGGTGGCAGTTATCATCGAAAAACACCTAAAACATTCTATTCAAATTTGAATAATTTTAGACAGTCAATGATTTCGCTTAGGATGGTTACTGCGTGAATTTTTAATATGTCAGATTTAGCGTGGATGAGTGTTCAAATTAAAATTAAACTCGATACTGACAGCTCGCTTGGGTGTAATCAAAGCTGCAAATGAGAGAATTCGCTTGGCTATGTTTATCACTTTAAAGGAAGTAGAAAGTAAAAATAAGCTGGGTAATTAAAAATCCGCCCATATTAGCATCGTTATATCTAATGTTTGTCATTCTGCTCTCAAGCTACAACCATGTCTACACTGCCGACAAAGTGAGTGCGAATCGGCATTTCCGCCAGCTTAAAGAAAAAAGTGCTGATGTATACTAAAGATATGGTCTATAAAATAATAAATTATTATTTCTGTATGATAGTATTTATCATTCTTGAGAGTTACAATACAAATACAGTATACCTGGAAGAGAAATCAATAGAATTCAGATATCCGGACGCTTCACTTATCCGGACAATTTGCTTGGGAACCAAAGCGTCCGGATAAATGAGGGTCCACTGTAATAAAATTTGTTTAATCAAGCCAATATTGGTTCCAAAGAAATCAGACATCATATCAGATTAGAAAACACATAAAAACAACTGAACAAACTACATGTACAGATCTGTGCCAAAAGTAAAGATAATTTAGTTTTTCTTGCATCTGTAGTTCTGATTGTAACAGGGACCATTCCCCAATACTTCCCAACTCCCTTATGTTGCCTTATTCTCTGCAAGTTTCATTTAATAAGACAATCAAGATATTTGTCATTTTACGCATTACACATGTGCATGATACTTTTTTGTACTTTTTCTAGAAGTATACTTTTTTTGTACTTTTTCAGGGATTAATCTAGGGCATTTTTACATTGTACTACCGATATTCGGTATTTTTCCCCAAGAGAAAATTTCCCCTGAATATCCTATTTTCCCCTTTTGTTGTGTAAAAAATTCCCCTGACAAGGAAAAAAAGCTCAAATATTTTTTTCTTCAAAAAAAGTGAAAATTTAAAGTAAAAATGTTCAGAAGATGTGAAATATAGTTTTACTTTGCTATTGTATGCTATTTTATGCACTCTAAATGGTCATTACAAGGATGAAATTCAGCTGGGTTCCCCAATTATGCTTGCCCTGCACCCACTGGGGATCTGGAGTCCAGGCCCCCAGACCCCCTAGCTGATTTTCCCAATTTCTCCAGAAAGGGTAGTTTCCCACAAAACCTAGATTAATCCCTGTTTTTCTAGAAGTATACTTTTTTGTACTTTTTCTAGTATACTTTTTTGTACTTCACAGATATCTATATGCTTGTCTAAAAGTATACTTTTTTTTTTACTTTTGTATGTTTAATAGTTTTAAGAAAGTACTTTTTTGTACTTCCAATTGTACTTTTTATGTACTTTGGTCAAATATAGAAATGTACCAAGAGTATACTTTTGTTATCCTTTTTCTGTGACTGAGAACACAAGTTCTCAACAAGCACAAAAAAGTATACTTTTTTTACTTAATTTGAAACGACCAAATCCCTTGTTCCAAATTGAGTTGAAAAAATTATACTTTATTTTACGTTTTTTGTTGTACTTTTTTTTGTACTAAATTTGTACTTAATTTTTGTATGGGCAAAGATATCTCACAAGAAATTAAACTTCATTTACCTCATACTTCTTCCAACTTCTTTATACCAGTATTTTTCAAAATGTGGTACAACAGCTCGACATGTATCTTCATAATTAAGATACCATAAGTCTTCTAAAACCAGGTCATGTTTATAGCCTTTAATCACCATTCTGAAAAAAAGATGTGTTTGTGAAACACTGATGTCCCCCTTTGGCAGCTTATGGGGATGGTTCAAATTTCGCAAATGCAAGTAAAACTCCAAAGTCAACAGGTCAAAATTGTTGATATCTATAGGAAGGACTTTCTTTACAAGGAATACAATTGTGACAAGAGGCCCAGGGGCCACATCACTCACTTGAGCATATTGGCTAGAAAAAGGCACAGATCAGTTAAGTAGAGCTTGAAATCCTAAACTATTTGAGTATACTTCCAATATCCATATCAATAACAATGGCTTTACTGCTCTTGAACAGATTTTTTCAAACATATTCCCTTGAAAAATTTTATCCCCATTGTGGCCCTTCCCTATCCCTGGAGTCATGATTTGAACAAATGTGAATCGACACAACCTAATGATGCTTCCATATCAATATAACAAAACTATGGCCTTTCCATTCTAAAGAAGAGTATTTTTCTATTCTTAGATTCCTTAAAAAAAACTTTGATCATTTATTGTTGCCCAGCCCTACCCCCCCCCCTTTCATGATTTAAGCAAACTTAAGCAAATTTAGAAAAATAAATGTCTATTGCCTGCTGTTAAATAACTTGGAATTTCTCAGGATTGAAATTATGAGAGCGGAGAAATCAAGGAAAATCAATATAAATCTTTGTCGAATGTACAGATGCTCTAGAGGACACAGAGCTGACCCCAAAGCACACCCAGAGCGGTCCCAAAATTTCTGAAAGGGAACCCGAAGCGAACCCGGGAAGCGAACCCAGGGTCCACTTCTGGTTCACTCTTGTGATAGGTTGTGTTCAGTCAGTACTGTAGCAATAGGCCACCTGAGTTTACATATAAGTGACCTAAAAATACTACTGTGAGTACTGTTAACGCATTATTCAAAACATTCTCTGCATTCTGTGCATTACGTCCATTTAAAATTTAAATCTTATATCTGCCCCTAAAGTAGGTAATATGTTACCATGAGTACTCCTTACGCATTATTTACAACGTTCTGTGCTTCACTTTGTCACTAACTGTATTGACATGATCTGTCTATCTGGCTTGGACCATAATTAGAAACTAATACATCTAATCAACTATTGATAACACGTCTGTGACAATAATAGCACAAGCAGATATATTTAAAATATTGACAAATTAATCAAGCATGCTTGACAAAAATTGAATAAAAAAGCTCATTTGAGTTTTCAGCTCATGTGACCTAATAAAATCTTACCTTGTAAACCACCAAAATGTTATCTTGGACAAGAAAGACGCCATCTCTTCTGGGCTTTTTCTCTACAATTTTAATCGAATCATTATTGTATTGACTGCAGCTTGAAGCATATTCAATTTATTTCAGATGTATTAAACATTCTATCTAAATGCATTAACTGAACATGTTCAAAGATTCTATGTCTAATCAACCAGACAGGAATTTAACATATTTGGTCAAAACATCTTGTTCAGAGGTCACAGAGACCTACTTTCAGTGACATTGGGAGACATTTTGTTGCCAACTCACCCGATTTCGTTGGGTCACACCCGATTTTTTTACCCTTAACCAGATTTATTTACTGACAAAGCAGGTCATTATAAGATGTGCTTTTCTCCCGATTTTTACCAAACAACAAAATGTGTCATGCTTTTCTCCTGATTTTTACCAAAAAAACCAAAAGTCTCCAGATTTCCGGATTTAGTTTGCACTTTTAACTTCCAGTTACAACGCATGCTTGGTTACTCGTTAACAATGCAAATAGCTATGTACAATACAATAGGCTAAGTACCAGTACATTATCAGTGCAGGTGTAAACAATTAATTGAGATTTGTTTTGACAATTCAAAGTTTAAAGTAGTTATAAAATGGCTCTTCATCATCATATAAGCTAAATTTTTAGAAAACGGATATTTAGATAAAGTGATGAAAGATAGTGTGGAGCTGTTTGTAGGTTTAATACATATTTTACTTGTGATGTAAAATAACTTCAAGACTGGAATACAGTCAAATTTACCACCAAATTCCCATGTGGCATGATGTGCTTCAAATCAGCAAATACAGTTTCTAAAAATGTTTTCATTATTTAGAAAAAATGGATGCTTAATTCAGAACAATATTGAATGATGAAACCTTCAATGTCCTAAATATAAATTTAAGGTAATTATTCCAATCCTCAGCCAAGAAGGATAACCTTAATTTATAATTCAATTTCAAAAAGCCTCAAAATGAAGCTTGCAAATGAAATCCTTTCATTCAACAATTTTCATTTCATACCTCTCAATGTGCGTCAAGGTTCTTTAAAGTTCTCAGAAAGGTCTAATAAAAAGTTGAATTTTTTACCCAATGAAAGTATTTTAAAATTAACATATTTAATGGAATTGAGATTCTTTTAATCTATCCATAGATACCAAATTTATAAGATGATATGAAATTAGAAGTGATTAATGGTGTTTAGAAATTATAGGAAAATCTTTATACACTATGCAGTGTAAAATTATCAAAGTGAATATAGAAGAAACCAGAAGTCTTTGTCAAGACTGTACAGTCCCTGAAACCTTCTACTTTCCCACCTGAACAGAGAACGAACGCTGAACAAATGCAGAGTGAATGATGTGTCAACGGTGAATGCAACTTGGTGAATGAATTGTTGTGCAAATGGTGAACAGTGAGTTAAAGCAAAACGTTAACAGAATGCAAATGTAAGTGCAAAGTGAATGGTGAATGAACGGTGAAAGCAAGATGAACAATTTTTCGGAATGCCTCTGATCTTTTCCTTGGAGTGAAACTATTCTATTGTATTGTAATGTCAGGTGCTAAAATATAAATAAACAATAAATAGATAAATAAATAATTAATAAAAACAATTTTTTCTGCACATATTATGATGTTTTAAGGTAGGTCATGGGTTTACTGCATAAAAATTCTTACAAGAAAACATATCCTGAAAATTTTATATAATGTTCCTTAGAATTTACAGCGTATTATCTGCAATTTTTTTCAAATTTGCCCACGTAGTTTTAATGCTATATTACTGTAAACGCAATATAGATTTAAAAACTAATTTTGCACATTACTTTTGAAATATATGGAAAAATGAATTTTTAAAGCCAATTTTGCGGAAAGAGTTTCTTTTAAAAAGGTTGGATAACTTTTAAAAGACGTAGACGAATTAGTAAGAAATTTCAAAATGTCAAGATGAGGTAAAATCTAAATCAATGATATAAAAAAATCCATATGTCTGCTAGATTTTTTGCTAAATAATTGCTGTTATAATGCCAAAATGTTCCAATGCGTTTAAGGCGTTATTTATCTCCACAACATCATATGTTGACTGTAATCATGTTAACGGTACGTAAAGTATAAATATTTTAACATTTGGAATATGCCAAATCTAAAGGTGACGTAGATGCAAAATGTTATTTTATTCATCAATTAACTTATTGCAGATACATTTTAGGATAACCTTATTTACACTTATATTGTGAAATTCATATTCTGAAAGTCAGAATGAACTGTATGAAAATTCGTCGCGCATGAGAACTAGCATGCAACGACAACACCACGAATGATAAAATATTATTTCATGTATATTCAGGATGTTCATGTTCAGTAAGATTTCAAGCATAACACATGAATTTGATCACTTTATTTGAAGAACAGTAAAGAATTTAGAAAGGCATCCCAGTGAGTTAAATTGGGGGGGCTGGCAATGTTCTTTCTTTATTAGTCGCAAGCTATTAGATGGCCCCAACTATCAAACATTTGTTAATTTTGAATTATCTTTATCAAACTGCTTTACCCAAAATATAAAACACTTCCACTCAATTTATATAAATACACACAGAGCTTTTGTTATTCAAAAGGCCAACGGGCCTTCTAGGTCACCTGAGTAACATGTAACAACTTTCCAACAACTGAATTTGGTTTGACTCTTCCTCGATTCTCCAGATATAGTTTCTTCATTACGACTTTCCCAATGTCGGCAGTGACACGAATACCCAGCTTAGCCAGTTCCTTTATATATCGTTGGGTTGTCCAATTGTTTGTGTTGCTCTCGTCGCAGCGTTTAGATGGGGTAGGACGTCTATGACTTCGAGCATGATTTGAAACTTGATCCTCTGCATCTGTTTATGAACTGATGCGGCGGTGCCTGAGAAACTATTGATTAATTTTTTTGGGCCTTGAGTAAATAAATAAGATAATTTACAGATTTCATTTAACGTAACTATCAGTAACGTCGACAGTTGTAATTATTTCAGAAAATGCCCCATTTTCAAGACCTCTGGTGGAAAAACGGTATGAGATAGTTTAAAAAAATAAAATAAATTTGAAAGGACACGTCATAGGCATGTTTGTAATAAAATGTGATCAAATTTAGAGTCAGGGCCGCCTCGTTTTTCATAGCGTACCCAGTTCTTAGATCAACACAGTAGATATTAATTGAACAGATTTAAAAATGCCGCAGTTCTTAGATCAACACAGTAGATATTAATTGAACAGATTTAAAAATGCCGCGGGAAGATCCAAAATATGTTAAATGTCAGCTTGGGAGGTCAACTTATCCTATACGGGTAATGACAAACATGTTAAATCACATCCATTTTAAACATAAGGAGTACGTAATTTGACAGGCCAGAAACTCCAGAAAAACAGCAGACTTATCGAATTTTGTCAATATTCTCCATAAATTTTTGGGAAATGAGACAGATTATATTACACATGCAATTGTTGATATGGTTGTGTTTGATTACATGCCAATACAAATGATTGAAGGCAAAGGCTTTAAAATACTTATGTCCATCGTTGCACCAAACTGCACCATACTGTACGTCCCGTAAAACTATAAAATCTAGGATTCTAAAAGTGTACGTATGTCAAACGTTGAACAGAAAATCCTTTCTCAAGGATTGAATACTGATTGCGAGAAATCGGCTGAACACTTTTGAAGGACCCGATCCAGCTGCGGAATAGCCAAACCGACAATTGCTATTTAGGTTTCATGTAATCATGAAATAAGAACAAATAAATATTAAACCTTTAGGAAACTTATCACCTGAGCCAAAGGCTCCCAACTCTGAAATTATGGTGGTCCGTTTTCGCTCTGCTCCTATTTTGTATTTTGTGGACATCGATATTGAATACTGTAACGTGTTTATCTAAACAATAGGGTTCTTTATAAGGGATATATGATTTTCCTTGTACTCTGAGTAAAAATGATAAGTAGATATGATAATTTTTCTTTACTCTTCCTGAGTATAATGATTCTGTATCTAATTCGAAAATAATTACACTATCAGAGGATTTACCGAGGGCTATATAATTATTTAAATGTGACTGGGTAACTTCACCGCGTATTCTTGGTAAAAGGGTTCCTATTAATATAGAGAATCAGGCGCCTCGATCTTATTAGACCTACTACCTCCCGACTCTCAAATTAATTCCCCTAATACCTTACCGCTGATGAACTTATCTATTTCCTACCCTAGCCTTACGTTTGTTTGTCGTCGTCTTCTCTCAGCTTCTCCGACGTCTGACTTCAACGCAATTCCCCGAATCTGCCAAATGCACTGACTTATATACCCTTGGAACAATCTATTTCCAAGGGGTGTCAGATCATTCCATTCTATAGGGGTGTTCTGTACGTTTCTCTTACGTTTCACTACCCACGCCTCTGATATCGTGCGTCCCGCACGCCAAATCAATAAGAATCATATATATATATATATATATATATATATATTTTATATTTATTCACTTATATATAATTTTTTTTTATTACTATATATTTTTTTAAGACATATCTAGAGTAACTATCTGTTACAACATGCATAGCAATATAGTAAACATGTGGATCCCGTCTAGACCCCAATTACATCTACATATACTTGTGAACTGTACACAATAAAGCAGTTAATCATTCCAGATGTCTTCTTCCAATCGCTCGACTACTTCACCATCTTTTTGAAATTTCCTCGTGACCCTGATAATTTTCTGGTGACTCTTTTCTGCCTTGATTGCATCAGTTTGCGTTTCAACATCAACTTTCTGTACTTTCTTCTGACAGCAAACACAGTGTTGTTCATCAAAAGGCTCATGTTGGACATCGGAACCACTGTCGCTAGGTTCCACTACCTCTTCAGTTGTTGAAGGCAAATCTTTTGTCACGGTTTCTTGGACGCTAGCATTTCTTCGCTTAATCCCTGGTAAAACTGAAGATGTCTTCTTTCGGTACGTTCTGCCAGCTTCTAAGTCCACATCCTCAAACAGAAGTTGACCAGGATCCTTCCGCCAGTCTTCCTCATCTTCAACTCGTTTTGGTGTTTTATTCTGGTCAGTGGTTTCTTGATTTGGGTGTACTCTTTTTACATGTCGCATTAACACAATCTTTTTGCTAAAAGCTTTATCGCAATGATCACATTCAAATTTTCTCTTGTTAATATCTTCCATACCACAATTCAGGATATGTTTACCCCACTCGTCCTTGGTTGGTAAACGACTAAGGCAAATACAGCACAAAAATCCAGGTTTTCTTGGTGTAACTTTGGTCTTCGGCATTCTGTCTTACAATCTGAAATAAATACAATCATATTAAACATTGTAATCAAACTCGTATTCAGAATGCCATGCAGGCCTTTTTCTTTGTCTACGACCTGTATAAGCTAATTCTATTTCATTCAATTCTGAATTTCCTAACATTTCCATATGAGTTTCATCATTGTTAATTTCAACATCAGCACCCTGATCCTGATCTTTTGAAATGACACTCTCATTTTCATCCCTAAGGACCTGAGCCCCATAAGGTCTTATTCTATCTACATGCACAATGAGGGTATTTTCAGTGTCATCTTTGCTGATTTTGTATGTGACATCAGTGTGTTTCTCTATTATTGTATATGGACCGTACCAGAAACTCATAAGTTTTGCAGACCTCCCTACGCTTCTCTGTGCAAAGAAAACTAAAACCTTATCACCAACACTGAAACCTTTCCCGACAACATTCTGATCATGGTACTTCTTTTGCCTCAACATTGATTGTTTACTTATTTGGCGTGTGTATCTATATGCCTCTTCCAAGCTCTCACGAAGTTTCCAAACATAATCATGTACATAAGTCGGTTTCATATCACTGGGTAACTCGTACATTATATCTAGAGGTGTTGCTACCTCCCTCCCTAACATGAGCATGTTTGGACTATAGCCTGTACTTTCATGCAAAGAGGACCGATATGCCATGAGGACATAAGGTAAGTTTTTGTCCCAGTCAGTTTGGTGGTCAGACACGTAGGCACTAAGCATGGTAGCCAAAGTTTTATTGAATCTTTCCACCATGCCATCGGACTTGGGTTGGTACGCTGTTGTTCGGGTCTTTCGTATACCAAGTAGATTGCAAACCTCACTGAAAAGCTTGCTTTCATATTGTCTGCCTTGGTCACTGTGTATAATCTGTGGCACACCGAACCTGGTTATGAATTGTTCCACTAAAACTTCAGCCACTGTCTGTGCTTCCATGTTCTTGAGAGGGTAAGCTTCTGTCCACTTAGTGAAGTAGTCAGAGATCACTACGACATACCTATTACCGTTTTCAGTTTCAGGAAGTGGCCCCATGATATCTGTAGCTACTCGCTCCATAGGGTTTCCAGTTTGATCCATCTGCATAAATGTCTTCCCAGCAGAACGAATCTTTCTTTTCCGACACTGAGAACATCCTGTGACATAGTTCCTAACGTCACTCTGTAATCCAGGCCAATAAAATTTTTCTCGAATTCTTGTCAATGTTTTTGCAACACCAAGGTGTCCGGCTGTACGTACATCGTGACACTGCTTAAGGATTTCTCTTCTTTCTGATAATGGGATCAACACCTGGGTATAACTTTTCCTATTGGCTACCCATTTTCTAGAAAGTAAATTATCCTTCAATTCCAAGAATTTATACTTTGACCAAAGAGACTTAATAACGTAGCTTTCATTTTTAATCTGGACATATTCTGGGCGTTCTTTCTGTTCCACCCATCCCCTTACTTTCTTCAAATCGGGATCATTTTCTTGAAGACTTAGCATTGAAGACTTTTCATCAGGAACAGAGTCCGAGGTTACTATCTGTACATTTGCCCCCTTGTCAACATTTTCTTCATGTCCACACTGACGACATGGGTATCTACTTAAACTGTCAGCATTACTGTGTTTGGCTCCGGGTCTGTGAGTGATTTCTAGGTCATAGGTACTAAGTAGTTCGATCCATCTGGCCACTTGTCCCTGGGGATCTTTAAAACTCATTAACCATTTTAGGGCACTATGATCGGTGCGAACGATGACTTTATGACCATAAAGATAATGTCGAAAATGTTTGCATGCAAAAACAAGAGCCAGCAATTCCTTTCGGGTGACACAGTATTTTCGTTCACTCTTTGACATTGTTCTACTTGCATATGATATTACTCTAGTTTTGCCGTCTATATTCTGCGACAATACGGCGCCAAGTCCAACTTGACTGGCATCCGTATCAAGTATAAAAGGCAATGCAAAGATTGGATGTGCCAATATCGGAGCTGTTATCAAACACTTTTTCAGTCTATCAAAGGCATTCTGAAAATCAGATGACCACGTGAACTCTCTTCCTTTTTCTGTTAACCGAAATAAAGGTTTTGCAATGCTAGAAAATCCATCTATAAATCTTCGGTAATAGCTGCATAGGCCTATAAAAGATCGTACTTCACTGACATCAATTGGTACCGGCCATTGCTCCACGACAGCTACTTTCTGGGGATCTGTTTGAACTCCGTCACCAGACACCTTATAGCCAAGAAACAGAACTTCCTTTTTAAACAAAGTGCATTTTGCAGCTTTGAGTTTTAGACCAGCTGACTGTAATTTTGTAAATACCTGTTCTAAGTTTTGAAGCGTTTCATCAATGTTTTCCCAAAGATAATAATATCATCAATATATACCAAACATATATTGAAATGCAGTCCAGCCAAAACAACTTCCATGAGCCTTTCAAACGTTGCTGGGCTGTTACATAGTCCAAAGGGCATCACGGTAAACTGGAAAAGACCATTTCTGGTTACAAACGCAGTTTTCGGTTTGTCAGGCTCATTCATTTCGACTTGCCAGTAGCCTGAGTGAAGATCTAGGGTGCAAAACCAAGAAGTTCCTTCAAGTCTGTCTAGGGAATCATCAATGCGCGGTAAAGGGTAGGCGTCCTTTACCGTTTTACTGTTTAATGACCGATAATCCACGCAGAACCTTTTTGTGCCGTCCTTTTTCTCAACAAGAACAACTCCGGCAGCCCATGGACTAGAGGAGGGTTCTACGATGCCTTTTTCAACCATATTTTTCACTTCTTGATCTACGAACTCGGCAGCATGATGCGGTAACCTTCTGGGAGGTTGCTTGGTTGGTTTTTCTCCTTCTGTCTTGATATGATGCTTTATCAATGATGTTCTTCCAAAGTCATCTTTGCTCTTCGAAAAGATTTCACTGAACTTGATTAAAACATCTTTAACTTTAGTCGCCTGTTCCTTTGACAAATCAGTTTTCGTTTTATCAAATAAATCTTTCAAATGCTCAGGAACATTCCCTTTATCCTCTTCAGAAATAACATTATTAACAATGCCTTCTTTTTCAGGCACAAATACTTCTCTTATTGGGGATGTCAATCCTACTACTGTGTTCTTATAGATTGTCTGAGGCTGACTAGATATGTTCATAAGTCTCACTGCCACTTTCTCAGATGAATTGACAAGCGATCTGGCCACCAAGGCTCTTCCACTATCCTGAAACTTAGCCAAGGGTTCAATCAACAAAGGTATCTGTGGAAGTTTTGGCATGTCCAATACTTGACCCGAACACACCATTTCGCTTTTGGGAGGAATAGATATGGTTTCACATAGACTGACGCGAAAGCAACCGATATTTCCTTGGAGTTCTAATTCATGTTCTACTCCATGACCCTGCATCTTGGTCTTACAAACGTCGACAAGACATTGGTTTGTTTGTAAGAAATCTAATCCTAGAATACCATCTGCTTTGATGTTAGCTATTACTGCCTGGGTTTCAAATTCTTGAGAACCAAGCTTTATGTGGAATAATCATTTCCCTTGTACATTAAGAGGAGCACCATCAGCACCAACGGTTCTCTGTGTAACTGGTGAAAGTCCAATTTTCCCGGTCTTATTTATTTTATCATACAACTGATTGATGTGAATCTGTATTTTCCTTCAGGTTGGGCGAATTCTTCAAGTCTGTTTTTGGCATCTTAGATTCACCCTGACTGTTTTTTTACAAAGCAATCTTTCATCATGTGACCTTTTCTTCCGCAATCGTGGCATTTAAAAGGAAACTTGCCTTGCTTGCTTAAGGAACTTGAAGTGGTGATTGTTTCTTTTGTTGAGACATTAGCAATTTTCTTTTCTAAATCTTTTAGGGGAGCCTGTATTTCATCCCTCAATTGCCTTAGTTCTTCCCTGACCATCGAGTCTTGTTGAGCATCAGGTGACACTTGGTTATTGCTTGTGTTCCTCACATATCCAACGTCTCCTCTTCTCTGGCGCTCTGCTCTACAGAAGGCCTCTATTTCCACGGCAAAGCGTACAGCATCATTTAATGACTTTGGTCGTGATTGCTGAATGCGAAGTCGCATATCAAAATCAGCCAGTGCGTCTACAAATTGATCCTTCGCTTTCGTCTCCGTAACTTCTCTGGGTGCCGTTGGATAAGCGAGATGTGCCAATCGTCGAATGCTTTCACCAAGTTCTGGCAAAGATTCACTTGGCTTTTGACGTTTTTCTCTAAGCATAGCTCGATAGAGATCAGTTTGATTTGCAGGTGCGAATCTTGATTCCAATGCGTCACACAGCTCCATATAGGTTCTATTTGCACCTGGTCGCATATTACCAAGGACCGTTTGAGCCTGTCCTCTTAAAGAGGCTGCAAGGTACAAACTTTTCTGTTGTGAGTTCCATGAGTTGATATCGCTACATGCTTCGAAATGGGCTTTATAATCGATCCATGATCCCGACCCATCATATGTTGCAGGTTCATAATTGTTTTACCGTATGAATATTCCTTGGGCCGTGCATCTGAAACGTTCTTGCTCAAATCAAGAGTAGGTAGATGTCTATATACCGGTTCCTGAAATGGATTCTGGTTGTTTGACCAAGTAACCGTGGAGGAAGTTGATGACGACACCGCACACCTATTATACAAGGGAGGGGTTGGTGTCAAATGTGTCTCGGTGAAAACTGGTGGACTTATTGTACCAAAGCGCCGCAGCTTATTTTCTGTATCCCTATGTAAGGTTCGATCTGTCGTTTCTCTATCTTGGTACAATGTATAACCAGGCTCCGGATATAGCATCTGTCCAAGTGCATGTCCTGTGTTGCTTGGTGTCCTGTAATATAATTCATCTAAAGTGTTGTCCGAGTTTCTGTACTTAACATCTACTCCGGAATCTGGTACCACTGAAGACTTGGTAATCTGAGGTGTTGAACGTAATTTCTCTATTTCTTCTCTAAGCTTTTCCCTTCTGGCATCAATAGCGCTGAGGTCAGCTATCAATTCGTCCTTTCTATCACTCATTCTGGTAAAATTTGTATTATGTTCCTGGTTTTCTCTATTCTATAATTGCACACAGTCAACGTACTTGGTACACTTTACTAAGTCACACACAATACCAAAATTATAATGAACCTAACCTATATACCGGTAAAATATACACAATTTCTAAACTTGATAAAATCAAAATACACCTCGTAAATAAAATCAACAAAAGAACAATACTAATTTCCCTACAGAATCAAATTTAATCAAGTTTCTATCCCACCGCTGCCACCAAAATGTAACGTGTTTATCTAAACAATAGGGTTCTTTATAAGGGATATATGATTTTCCTTGTACTCTATCTGAGTAAAAATGATAAGTAGATATGATAATTTTCCTTTACTCTTCCTGAGTATAATGATTCTGTATCTAATTCGAAAATAATTACACTATCAGAGGATTTACCGAGGGCTATATAATTATTTAAATGTGACTGGGTAACTTCACCGCGTATTCTTGGTAAAAGGGTTCCTATTAATATAGAGAATCAGGCGCCTCGATCTTATTAGACCTACTACCTCCCGACTCTCAAATTAATTCCCCTAATACCTTACCGCTGATGAACTTATCTATTTCCTACCCTAGCCTTACGTTTGTTTGTCGTCGTCTTCTCTCAGCTTCTCCGACGTCTGATTTCAACGCAATTCCCCGAATCTGCCAAATGCACTGACTTATATACCCTTGGAACAATCTATTTCCAAGGGGTGTCAGATCATTCCATTCTATAGGGGTGTTCTGTACGTTTCTCTTACGTTTCACTACTATTCGTTATCTCCATACAGTTCATAAATGTTATGGACATAATGTCATGAGGGAGAATGCAGTCAAATGAGTTTCAGTATTTAAGCATGGAAAAAAATACATGCTTATTCCATTTATTTATATTTTAAACTACAAAAAGTTAACCTTGGATAAAAAATTCTATATCAGGAGTGTTGAAAACATAATTTATATCTTTACATTTTTGCAGAGCACAACTTTCAATTTGCTGTTGCCGACCATTTCCCCTAACTCTGACAGCCAGATTGCTAGAAAATTTGCCTGTAGCCTCATAATGACTACCATTATTATAAAGAACGCCCTTGCTCGTCAGCTTCACAAAGAAGTAGCTAATAATTGATGGACAAACCCATTTTCCTTAGCCTGCGACGAAAGCAATGATAGAAATCTGAGAAAATCCTGGCCCTACTTGTCAGATACTTTGATTGATTGATTATTGCCGTTTAACGTCCCTCTCCAGAATATTTTACCGATATGGAGACGTCAAAAACGGTCTCATCCGAAGGACAGCCCCATTTAGTCGCCTATAAAGGGGGTTCTGAGGATCTATTCTAACCCGGATCCCCACTGGGCTCCGATTCTTTGACAATCAAGCAGTAACTCAATCTTTGGACATGCCAATTTGCAATCTTGGAACTTTTAGAATATATTTCACTACCTTTATTTTTTTTTAAATAAAAGTCAGGTATACTGAATATACATTTCGTATATTGAATATTCTTTATATTTCAGTTGAAGAATTTATAACGGATTTGTCTATATTTAATATAAAAATATTACGCAAAATCAACATTCCATGCGGAGGCTTGATTGCTTTCTCCTCTGATAACTGAATTTTCATGACGGGCAAAAAGAAATCTGTGATGACAACAATGAAGGAAACGCATCCATATGTCTTTGACTCAGAAGCCATAAAAAGAGGAACCGTCACATTCCACTTCCAAGGTTACGTGTTGGAGTCATTGAATAAGTTCAACACTACATTTCAGGATATGTAAGCTATAATCCAAATGTATTGATATTTTTTTCTATATAGACATAAAAAAAATAACTGTTTACTTATTGCAGCACTGAATTCTTCTTCTACCTCTACCTTTGTAGGCTGATGAATCAAGGATTGGATATCTTGGAGAAAATTCCTTGGTCGTTTTGTAAAGGCAGGAATAATCAAGAACTCAAAGGACCTCGTAAGTTTGGACTTCCAAAACGCAGAAAACAAACTAAAAGATAACATGCGGAGATTGATGAGGATATTGAAACCATAGACTTGGCATTTTTCCCACTAAGTCTAAATTTCGACCTTTACAGTTTTTAAGTTGACAGTACTTCGCTCAGTTTAAGTGAAGAAAGTAAATAAGTTACTAATGAAATACCTAAGAATCTTGGCACGCAGTCCTGTTCATATGTTAAAGAATGTTTTACTTGTATTGATACTATATACAAATTTAAACATTTTTTTGTTTAATTCTAGGAATGTAAGGGGGGAGGTCTATTGTGCCATAACAAAAGAAATATCAAGCACTTTCCATTCAAGGACCCAGTTGTCAACAATTTGGGATTCTTGAATCCACACAGAAGGGAAGACCACCTTACAGTATATAGTGGAGATTGCCAGAAGAGGTCCTGCCATAATTCAGGAAAATGAATACCCAAAATTGGAAGAGGAGTCCCCAGAATTCAGGGTTTTTCCAGACTGTAAGCTTCCAAACTTTGTGAAGGAACAGACAAGAATAGATTCATTTTGAATAGAGATGAGGGAGAAATCACCAACAATGAACAGAAACACCAAGGTTCCCACATCTTTGTAGCATTGCTCAATCAATGTGCTGCATTCCAAACAGCAATGCAGAATGTGAGTAGGTGTTCTTTCTTGTGAGGAAAATTGAAACAGAAGAGAGAGCTTACATGAACAATCAGGCCCTATGCAATGTTCCGTGTGCCAAAATAAACTGTAAAGAAGAATGTAATCAAGTGAAACCTTCTATAGACACTCTAAAACTGAAAAAAAAAACTTACAATTATAATAAAGATTATTTAAGTCCGTCATTATTATTATAAGAGGTCACGTGATGACTTTTTTTTACTAACAAAAAAGGTCGTCTCAACCCCCCAACCCCCAACCCCCCAATACTTGGAATGTTGACAGGTATGAAACAGAAGTAGATAACAGTTATCCTTGTATCCTTGATTTTGTCTTTTGTGGCAAAGTGCAAAATCAAAAGCATTACCAAGATATAACATAAATAATAAGATAATCCATATTTTACGATAGACATACGTAGCCATTATGACCATTTCAAAATATAAAAAAAAAAAACAAGTTAAATTTAGAAAATATCGAAGCTAAATGGTGATACTTGTAGCAATGATACCGCTCTATGTATATATAATCGTCACAATATCTATTTGCTCCTATGGTGTTCTATAGCACAAAACACTGACACGTGTATACATTGGTTAAAGTTAGAATCAAAACCGGAGAATTTAAATTCCAGCATGTAACACTACAGGCAAGAATGCAGTGAACTGCATTTGTACGAGTATAAACCTTTTAAAAGATATTAACAAAAAATACAATTTTAGTTATCACGGCAACATCATTTATAAAAAAAACACCAGAAGTCTCTGTCGAGACTGTAGTTTAGTGTTTTAACTTGTAATAACAAAAGGAAGAGAAATGTAGCAGTTTAGACTTGAAACCTTAAAACAGCAATAAATAGAACGATGATCCTTGATTTATTTAGTCACCTCTGATAGCAATACTGAAATAAGACTACAACTGTAGGTGTACCTTATAACAAAATTTTACAGCATTTTCACTTATAGTTACTACGGCAACATAATTCATCAAAATAAAAAAAACAATAAAAAAAGTGCATCATAGTATAGTCTATAGTCTATATATAGCTACCTGCATGCCACATTATAATCTAATCAGACTAAAACTGCATTTGGAATAGCATTTTTAAATAACATTTTAAAGAAAATGTAATTTTTAGTTACTGTAACGTATTTACAATAAATCAAAGGGATCGTACCTGGTCATTTCCAGGGTTTGGGGTGTTCAACATTAAATGATTCGAATTGGTTTGATCTTAGTGGACTGCCGAAATATACAAATATGCCTCAACTTTATCTAGGTAATTTTAAATCAACAGAAATTACTCTAAAAATCTGAGGCAAGCAACAAAATCAAAAGGGGAGTCCTAACTTAACATTTAAATAAGATCCCAAGTCGACCTCGGTTTTCCGCATATACTCTAGGATGCCTTGCTGAGGACGGACTGTATATAAGATAGCCCTTCAACCCCTACACTCATTGCAAGATGCCTTATTCAGGACGGACAATGAGTATGGCAGCCTGTACGGACTGGTCAGCGGTGGCAGACGAGACACAACAAACTTTGGCTAGCCTCCATGTTGGAGGTCAACCAAGTTTGTGGCAGGCCCTCAATGGGTTGGCCTTCCAAAATTCACTCTCTAACTGTAAAACAGGCGAGGAATATAACACGCAAATACATTATTCACAACTCTCGTCCAAATTTGGCTGCGTCCGAGGAACTGCCTCCTGATCACTGCGGAGTTGTCGGTATTTATATACAATTAAAGTCACGTGACATGGACAGAGACTAGTTGGGAACTCTGAATGGTCAACCCTAAAAATTCCGAAATCATTACATTACCATGGCAACACCCTTCATCGAAATCAAAAACCGATCTAAAGAATTATGTATCTTAGTCTTGTCTACGTGTGTGCCAAGTTATATTGAAATCAGACCAAAACATTAGGAGGAGTAGCACTTTGAAAAAAAATCACAGAAATTTCTGTTTTTAGTTACCACGTCAACAACGTTCATCGATATCAAAAACCGATACATAGAATTATGTACCTTAGTATAGTTTACTTGTGTGCCAGGTTATATTGAAATCAGACAAAAAGTGTAGGAAGGTAACATTTTGAAAGAATTTCACAGAAATTTCTATTTTTAGTAACCACGACAACACTGTTTATCGAAATCAAAAACCGATTTACAGAATTATGTGTGCCAAGTTATATTGAAATCAGATCAAAACTGAAGGAGGAAAAGCATTTTGAAAAATTGTTTACAGACAGACGGGCGGACGCCGGACGCATTACTATCGCATAAGCCCTTCTGGTCTCTGACCAGTACAGCTAAAAATGTTATTCAGAATGTATCTTAGTGTAGATTATGATTGATTGATTGTATACTGTTTAACGTCCCCCTCCAGAATATTTCATTGATGAGACATGTGTGTGCCATGTTGTATTGAAATCAGACAAAAACTGCATGATGTATGGGTAGCATATTGAATGTATGAAACATATGGAGATAACGAACTGTATTAAAAATCCGTAAAACAATACATATTAAGGAGCACAGCAAACACAAGCCTCCAAAACATCATAGAAAGAAAAGCATTTTGAATGCATTTCACAGAGATTTTAGTATTGAAGGCAACATCGCTCATCAAAATCAAAAACCGAAATATGGAATTGTGTATTAAGTGTAGTTAACTTGCATGCAAATTTATATTAAAATCAGACCAAAAACGTAGGAGTAGCATTTTTGTATTTTTTTTTTACAGACGGATGGACAGAAAGGTGCATGGACGACGGACACATGACTATCGGATAAGCGATTCTAGTCTCTAACCAGTAGAGCTAAAAACAAACCGAATCAAGGGTACAAGAATTCATTATTTTAGTCAAAATTAACATGTCAATTAGTTGGAAAATTTTTAATTAATACATAGTTTTAGTGATGAAAATATCGTTATCTGAAATTGTTAAATAATAAAAAATCACATCCTCTAAAGAACATCACTTTTCCCACTTATAGAGTTTGTATTAATTTTAACTTTTTTGACTTGTGGTTTGGGGGGGGGGGGGTAAAGGTAGGGCGATCAACATAGAAAAAAATTAATAGCCTGAAATATAATTTATATCATAAGGAATACCTCGGCAGTATTTGTGAGTTCCTTTGCATTCGAGTCATAGTAATATGGGTTCGAAAGATGGACATGGGTGAGACTGAAAACATTCTTCAAAGTCCTTGTGTGGTTCGCGGATATATCTTCAGTGTAAGAAAGTAGGAACATTTCGGTTTGACACTTTTTTCATTCTGACTGGGAGTGTCCCATCATTTTTAAAAAGTGTTAAATTGTTTTAACCTTTACTTTTTGTCGGATAAAAGTCTTGTTTTTTTTAAATAGATAACGACAAAATCCGTACCTTTGCGAGTACGAATTTCTTTAGTCGACAAAAGTGCAAGATAGGCCATATGAAGAAATGAACTACAATAACCTTATACCAATTTGAAGTACTTTTGCAATTATTGGGTTAAAATACATATTGCTACCTAATAATTAATAATAAACATCATCTCTGCGTTGGAAATAATTATTACGATAGGTAAAAATAACTAATTATACCTGTGGAATATATTAATCCTACCCAAATTTTCTCACCTTTTTTTGCATCTGCTACAATGTAGCACATAAGGACCTAGTCATTCCTTAGAAATAAATCAAATGTGTTATTTTAGTTAAAAAAAACAGACATTGAGGAATAACCTATGTTATTAATGCCACGAAATGAATTTTGTAATTACACAGAAATCGCATACGAGAGGTTTGCTTTATTATTAAGTCAAATTATATTTAAAACACCACCAGAAATCTTCATTAAACAGGTCATGAACTTGGAAAGTATTTTTTTTTTGTTCATAAGGTTCAGGTTCTTTGGTACAGTGCTACGCCTTTTTTTTAAAGCTATAAGTCGCGGAATAAGGAGTTTTTCATTACATCGCGGGTTTTACTTAAACTTTCAGTTATATTCGTTTTTTTTTTCAACAAATCTTGGAGACCGGTCCTTCGGATAACACCGTATGCGTGTAAACAGAGGTTACTTGTCGCAATAGGTACTGGCACGAAAAAGATCTATCCCTGGTCAATGGACGTAATGCACAAGTAATCAGTAAAGGACATAATTTGCAGCTCTCAACAGGCAAGATCTTTTTTGTACCATTATCCATGGCGACTCTGCACCTCGGTTTATACGATAAAATCATTTCAATCTAAGGTCCCACTTCCCACAGTGGGATTCCACCTCCCACAGTGAGATTCCACGTCCAACAGTGAGATTCAAAACCAGGATGTAAGGATAAAGCCCTTAATTTGCGACTCTAGAGCAGGCGCTTTAACCATTGCACCAAGCGGGCGACAACGTGGCATTGAGTAAGGGATTAAATCATGACGATGCCTTCCGTGATACGGCATCTCAATCATCAAAAGCACCCCTGACTTTTTAATTCAATTACCGGGCGCTCGACGAAAGAGTAGTCAAAGCCTACAATGTACGTACTCGTATTTCATAGGATTGACGCGGCGCGGTAAACGGAATCGAACCTGTGGATCTTTATCTAGAATCTGATCGAAGACTTAAATTACCCTAAAAATTCCCGTTTGCAGTCAATAAACCATTTCATTTTATTTAAGTTTAATTAAAACAGTTTTTCACAAATCATAAGAAAAATCCTTTACAGTTTATTATTGACTTTTCTTGAAATATTGGCCGTCGGATGTATTTTTTTTTTTAAGCAAATCATTCTTTCACAAGATAATAACTTTTTTGAGAAAATAGTTCATCATTTGAACGAATCTTAAAAAAAGATACAAACCCATTTTAATGTATTTTGACATGAACGAACTTGCTTGGATAATATTGGGTGACGACGTATATATTGAACGACAGGTGTAAGCATTTATAAAAAACCAATAGTTCCTGCAGTATTCCTATACAACATGCAACCTGGAACCTGAGTTAACTAAATTGCAGTGTTTAATCCTTCTCATCCTTAAACAAAATGAATCAGTCGGACAAGCCTGGAAATATGTCGGATGAAACATCGACGAATTATACCTTACCCGTGCCGCCCCTGACTGACACCATGCTCGTACCATTTGGAATCTTCATGGTGATCGAGAATGTCATTTCTATCGGCTTATTGTACGTCTGTACCCGGCTAAGCTTCCAGATCCGAATCATGTCTCTGAATTTGGCTCTGTCTGATTTTTTGACGGGGATTTTCTTGAGTATACCCAACACCATTCTTTATGAGAAGTACCACTGCGACATTAAGAAGTATCCAAGCTTTCTATTCATCACGGTTTCGCTGTTTATCGTCACTATGATGAATGTGGATCGTTGCTTGGTTTTCGTTTTAGCTATGCGATACTACTCCTTCATAAATAAGAAACTGATTATAAAACTTTCCGTTGGTTTATGGGTTATTGGTCTGATCGTAACCTATGGTCTGTTTTTCGATGTGAATGATGAATACGGGATATCTTGCATAATGATGTCTGGAGTTCTGAGGAATGTAATAACATTTACTTGCAAGAGTTTACTCTTAATTATCCTGGCTTTCAATCTCTTCATGTTTGTTTACCTACTTATTCAAATTCGAGTTAAGGTAGGTCGATCCACTGACAACAAAGATCCCACCCAGTCCACAATGTTTGCTCGAGAACAAACAAGGATTGCCCGGAAAGTATCCATAATCATTGGCGTTTTCTTAATGACAATGTTTCCTTTTATGATCGTCTATACCATACCTTTTGATTCAAACTCGACATTTTATAAAACATCGTACTCATTGTCTCAATGATGCTTCTGTTCAACAGTTCCTGCAATCCTGTTTTCTACGTTTGGAGATTCGCCGAGCCGAGACACCATCTGAAACGATTGCTCTGCTTCTGGAATAAACAGCAAAGACGCGCAATGGAAGAAAAGTATAATCAGAGAACTGCCTGCTACGTCATTAAACCGAAGAACTTGAACAAGGCCGATAACAGACGAACATAGATAGGAAAGGACATGCATTACCACCTCTGACATAACTATCATGGGACGAAAAATGTTTTTTTTTTATCGATATTATAGAGTATTTTCCATTGAGTTATTCCCCATGGTTGCCATATTGGAGGTTAAGATTTCATGACCCCTTCAATATTTAACTTTGAAAAGATGAAAGAATGGAACACGGGACTAAATCTGAGGTCCATCTTACGTTTTATGGCCAAAAGATGCATGGTTTATCTGATGAGACCGTATAAATAGAGGTCCTGTTTTTCAGCAGGTGCTTGCGAATAACATAGACCCTAACTACACGATGGTAGCAAGAGCCGAGTATAGGCAGAAGTTTCAGCGCTCCACCGACATGTGGTGGCGTTTACACGAGTGAAAAATTCTCGAGTGGACGTAAAGCAACAGACACACTGTTCAACGATAAACTTTAAATTAAGATTGATAAGCTCCATCTTTTCCCTTAACATCAAAACGTTTAATATAATTATCATAATGACATTATTTGTTATAATTTCTACATATAGAATGTGATGTCGTTTACATGAGTGACAAATATAGAATTTTCAATGGTAAATAGAAATCCTGGTGAATATTTAGGTTACCGAATATTTTAACCTTTTATACTTGGTGTCGCTGGTAATGCTAAATATCCTAGGGTCCCACCACCGTTGATGCCCTGGCATAGTCTTTAAACTAGATTGCTTTATTTATTCAATCAATTTATTGATTTTGATCACATCAAAATTCAGCGATTGGATACCAAACTGGTTCTATTGTCAGCTATGACTTAATGTCCACTTCCTGTAGAACATGTGAATACAGTGAATATAAAGGCTGTGAACCAAAAGAACACACCTGTAAGAAGAACTGCACTGGAAGTCCAAAGCCGTGGAGCAAGCAATGACAGACAAGATGATAAGAAACAAAAATTAAGGAAACACTAAATATGGAAAATTACACGAGAACATTTATATGCAATGTTTGTAAAAGAGTTGATCTAGATATTTAAAATTACAGTGATAAAAATCATACACTCGAAAATTTCACCAATCACCTGTTTATTCTTCAAAAGGAAAAGTACAAGAAAATTCTCACCACAAAAAACAATTACCCGCATCAAAAACGCGAGTTGTCTCATCAAACGGGAAATCCATCATCACCGAGAGAAGACCTTTTTACTATTGCACAACATATCGACAGACATCATTCCAAACGTCATCCAAAGTGGTGTCGATACTTTCCAATCAGGAATCATACATCGCAAGTTGTATCTCCCCTATGGACAGTATCTTTCAGATATCAATTTGCATTAAGATCCATACCATCCTTTTGCGTATTATACAGGACAAGCCGATAACCTTTCATCTCAGCGCAATGAAAACTTTCACCATATAGTTTCAAGGAAGAAAAAAACGAAGAATAAATTCTATTCTAGAACTGAGAGCACCAGTGAAAGACTTCAACTGCTGCATGTGTGAAAAATATAGGGCTATAATACGTTACAGGGTCAAGTTTATAGACGAAAAAATGGCTTGATTGATTGATTGATCGTATGGGCCTATGCTCGGCATTTACGGCCTTTGAGGGATCTTTATCGTGCCACACCTGCTGTGACACGGGGGCTCGGATTATACGGTCTCATCCGAAGGACCGCCCCATTTAGTCGCCTTTTACGACAAGCATTGGGGTACTGAGGAACTATTCTAACTCGGGTCCCCACGGGGCTGATAAATGCAGAAAAGACAAACCAAAGAATGCAAGATTAAAAGATTGCAACTGAGAAAAGTCTTCGATCTCTAGCACAACATTGGAAACAAGAAAAGTAATAACCTATGAAAGCCGAGTCCTTTCCCAGACGTCAAATATTCCTGTTGATGAATTGGAGATAATAACACCACTCTTAACACAACACATTGTAGTTCCATTGCCACACGATAATTACATATACAGCATAGTGAACTTTGACCTTGAGAAAACTGGCCTTTATACATGTATGCAAATTTTACAAAAAAGATTTTTTCCCCCAAATTATCTTATCCCAACTCCCCACCCCACCCGCTATTTACACCACCCGATTGAAAAGGGGGATGGTATATAGTAATCGGGATGTCCGTCCGTTTGTTACGCTTTGGAGTACCCATCTCTTATCCGCAACACTCCTACCACTGAATGAGCTAATTGCCCACAGTACCTCTAGTTTTAAATACTTTTTTTAGATAGCTAACATTGATCTTTATGTTTCAGGACTATCGTCTGAAATAACACAGTTGGCAGCAGTTTGCGGAAATGAATGTTTCAGTCGTTATATTAAGCCCAAATCACCGATTCAAGAACTCTGGTAACAAGGATATTTGATGGCACCACTCTGTACAAACGAGGCCACCTACATTTACATAGAAATGTATACTGGTAGTAAAAAAAATCTCTATAAGTCTTCTTTTTAAGACCATCAAAATAAGCAATGATTGGTCATATTTATGTGAAAGCATAATAAGGTGATGTAAAAAAGGGGGGCACAATGGACGATCAAAGTTTAACATAGGAATATTAATCAAAAACTTTTTAAAAATCTTCTTCTCAAGAACAGCTAAGCCTTCGTAGCTCATATTTTTATATGGAATCATCTTCAGGTAGTGTATATTTATAATTGTTCAAATCATAGCCTCCAAAAGTAGACTTGGGCCTCATTAAAGTTCAAACTTGTAGAGAAAATGTTATTTTAAAAAATATGTATCCAGTAAGCATCCTTCATGTTTAAATAATTCCCAATAATAATGATTCCTTTAAGGGGTAGTTCGGGACCTCAAATGCATATATATGGCACGCCAAATTCACAAAAATGAGATAAACCTAGTTTCACAATTGATAAACTAGGTTTATCGACTGTAAACTATAGTTTACAAACCGTAAACTATAGTTAACGATTCGTTAAGTATAGTTAACGATTCGTTAAGTATAGTTTTCATCTGTAAAACTATATTTAACGGTTGTTAACTATAGTTTACGAATGATAATCTAAGTTTATCTGTCTGTAATAAGCGTTAACAATAGATTTTGTTGATAAACATAGATTCACGTTTGTAAACTTTAGTTTACAATCGTAAACTATAGTTAAGAGTTGTTAAACATAGTTTCACAAATCGTGAAACTATATTTATCAGATCGTTAACTATAATTAGCGGTTTGTAAACTATAGTTTACAAATCGTGAAACTGTATTTATCTGATAATCTATGTTTTGCAATCGCAAATGATTGTTTTCGGTGTTAAGTATAGTTTACGGTTGTGAAACATAGATTATCGCGTTAACTATGGTTTACAGATGTGAAATATAGATTAACGTTGTTAACTATAGTTTACAGTTCGTAAACTATAGTTTACAACCGATAAACCTAGTTTATCGATTGTGAAACTATGATTATCTCATTTTTGTGAATTTGGCGTGCCATACATATAAGCTTTACAATGCTAAACTGATTTTTATCCTACCTACAGTGCTTAGGTGAGCGATGTGGCCCCTGGGCCTCTTGATTTTGGTATGCCCAGGCATCAACACTTGTTGAGAACGTGAATATTTCATAACAGGTGAAGCTAGTATTCATAAACTATCCCTGGTTTCCAAATATCGTTAATGTCCTTGACACACCTAACTAGACTGATTCCTAATATTTCTATTACATTGTGCATTAAAATTGTAAATTACGATTTAAAGAAATATTGTTCAATAGATTTCAAATTGATATAGATTTACCGATATCAATTGCAATGGTCCCCGCCTACATACTGGCGTCCAATTTTTTTCCGTGTATATTAATAGAAGAGTTCATTTCTTAATAACTCAACCGGCTTGTAAATTTCGCCAAGCGAAACTTCATTAGCTTACGAGTCCTAATAGTAATCTGCATAAAAATATTTAAATTTTCTCTAAAATAATTCTTGATAATTCAAATGGCATATAAATTCATAGCAGAAAAGTCATGGGCATGAGGCTTAACTTTCTCATCAGAATTATTACAGAGAAAACTCATACAATTTGAAATATTTTATGATAAATATTTTTACTAAAATCGTATTTTGTAATTTTTCATTTTTTGTAAACCATTTAAGTAATCATTATTAAAATGTGCCCTAGAGTGTTCCTCAGTGATGCTCAATAGACGAATTTCACATTCTTAAGAGATTTCTCCCGTTTGTCGGCTTAACACTCATTTTTCCCACTATGTCCTTTTGCAAGTTATCTGTTAATAGTTTAAAATGTAAAACGTAATAGGACAATTTCGATCTGTACCTGTATTGCCTAAGTATTGGGAAACAAAAAAAAAAACATAATAAGCATATTCATATAGAATTCATTTATAAGATACTGACCCATGAAGTTGGTAAGGTTGTTTGCTTTACGCTAGTTGACCCTAGATTAACCCCGCAAAATAGAATAACTTTTGCAATGTGAAAGTCGTCTATAAGTAAAGTACACCACGCGATGGATTGGCTTGCCTCAAATTAAATGAAAATATAAATCCAGAAAAAGTATGAAAGATATCTTTATTTGAAACAAGTGTAAAATTAATATTAGTGTTACGAGTGAACGACATAATCAAGAACGACAAAATCATATATGATTGATACCTGTACCCCTGAATCAGTTAATGAATTGACTTTTCTCTCCGGGAAAGTTTCCCACCGTCTTCTGCAAGAGTAATCTTACTGATTCAGGTTGCCCCTCTTCTGATTCAGGTTAACCTCTCGAATCAACTAAAAAGGTTCAACAGCATAACGTTTCTACGACTATCCTCGATCAAAAGCATTTCGGAAGGACATTTTTGGAACGCAAAGCGGAGGGTTCATTAGACGTATACATCACGAGGGATATATAAAAGTCGAGTGTTTTTGATTGGTCAATTTTCAAATAAATATATCTCTTTGAAGAAAATACACGATGCACAAAATAAATATCATTAAGGCGGAGCTGGTTACTTTCGTTTGTCGCTTATCTTGGGTGGTGGATCCGTGGCTTTGTGATGAAGGAGAGCTCGCTGAAAAAAAATAATAGAAAATCATCTGCATGAAAACTTTTTTTTTCCTTTAGTACAAAAAACTATAGAAAATTATTTCTCACTTTTTCCTCGGTTATAATCATTGCGATTCATTTTTAATATTTTTGTATAGATCTAAATAGAAATCTTTCAATAAATTTTTAATTATAAATGTAAATCATGTCGTACATGGTGTTCGTGTAGAACTAGGCGTTGTGTTTATTGTTGACTGTAGTTGAGGAACGATATTTACTGCCAGCCCGTCAAACTTGCATGTAATGTTCATATCCTTCATTTTCTGGTTAAATAAAGTAGTAAACTTCACGCCATTTGGAAGAGCTAAAATGTAAATAGATACCAGTTATCAAAAGAAAATATATAATTTTGTTTTGTCGATACAACGTGAATGACCTTGTCAGCAACTGCAATTTGTCATTAAGATTGATTGATTGTATGTTTATTACGTCTTTTCGAGAATTTTTAAACTCTTATCACAAATTGTACAAAAGCCTCGTTTTCCAGAAATCCCTTTGACCTCAAACTATATTTGATATGGGACCGAATAGTATTGCCCCCTAAATGACAGTGTTTCAAAGTTATTTTTTTTTGGGGGGGGGGGGACTAGTCATGCTAATCTCAAGATTTGAAGCTAATCTAAGTAATTTGGAATTAGACGTAAAAAACACAAATAATCTAACATATTATTTAGCAGTATATTGTTATGACTTATTTGAATATTAAGACTAGAGGTACTGTGAGCAATGAGCTCACTAAATGATACCCCCCGCCTTCTATATGAATATATTGGCAGTATCCATGTTTTGCTCTGGAAAATCCAAAATATATGTCAGATCAAAAAGTAAAATAAGAGGTGCACAATGGCAATATGTAATAAAGATTTTGTGAAAGTTTCATCAAATTTCATTCAGTGGTATGAGAGGAGTTGCGGATAAGAGATGGATACCCCAAAGCGTAACAGACGGACGGATAGACAGACGGACGGAAATACCGATTACTATATACCCTCCCGCTTTTCAAGCGGGGGATATAAAAAGAAACGATTGTATATCGTTTATATAAAAATAGCTGTCCACATCAAAACCAAATGTATAAAAGAAAGCGCATCTTTTAGATATAGTAATCGTATTTGTAGCAAGTACATCCATGTATAAAATATTTTCATTTTGAAATCTCCTGCATCAGTTGCAGTCACACCTATGCACAAATTGCAACAGCAGTAATCTTTTGCATTTGGCAAAATTCAGTGAGATTTTTCCTTTCAATATAAACTGCCAAACCTGTATTAAATTTTCTTAATATTCAAATAAGCTGTACAGGGATTACACATTTTCAGCGCCGCTCATTATAGATTTTTTTTTCAGTTGTAAATTCATAGGGGGAATTGAATAAAATATACCTTCAGCATCTCCGTGACAGTCGTTCGTTTGATTTTTCCAGGTACAGTGTTCCAAATCGTTATCGCCAACAATACGTATACCCGTTGTGGAGAATCTGAATGATGTATGCTCACAGGAAATCGTGACATGAGTGTTGTTATAGAAGGCAGTTGAATTGAATCCAGAAACTGATTAAAAACATATATCTTAAAATTACAATAAAATGCTATATGCTTTTCTGAAGTTATATAATTACTTGTGTAATTACCATTTCGACTTTTCACATCACATTCCTGACGATTTCTTTATATTTTTGGATATATTACATGTATATATTGACAGTCAAACTCGGACGATACATACTATATTTATCAATGCATGCTTCACGTTTTTGTTTTCATTTTACATCCTTAAATTAAACAAAAATTGTAGGAAAGAATATGAATAATTGAATAAAAAATGAGATAACTTACGACAAGGTTTGAGGAGAATTTCATCACGGACACTGCTACCGTCGAAATTTGGTATACAGGTATATCACATGAATATCTAGGTCAAGTTCTGTTTTGGGTACGATCCCACCATAATTGACAGAGTTATGCCCCTTGGACTTAGAAAAATTCCAATTATTATCAGTTTCCGTTCATTTTCTTTGGAGAGGTTGCACATATTGAAATGGGATTTAATATACAGATTAGTAATATGAATATCTAGGTCAAGTTCTGTTTTGGGTACGATCGCACCATAATTGAGAGAGTTATGCCCCTTGGACTTAGAAAAAATTCCAATTATTTGCAGTTTCCGTTCATTTCCTTTGGAGAGTTTGCACATATTGAAATGGAATTTAGTATACAGATTAGTCAGATGAATATCTAGGTCAAGTTCTGTTTTGGGTTTGATCGCACCATAATTGACAGAGTTATGCCCCTTGGACTTAGAAAAATTCCAATTATTTGCATTTTCCGCTCATTTTCTTTGGAGAGGTTGCACATATTGAAATGGAATTTAGTATACATATTAGTCAGATGAATTTCTAAGTCAAGTTCTGTTTTGGGTACGACCGCACCTTAATTGACAGAGTTATGCCTCTTGGACTTAGAAAAATTCCAATTATTTGCATTTTCCGTTCATTTTCTTTGGTGAGGTTGCACATATTGAAATGGAATTTAGTATACAGATTAGTCAGATGAATATCTAGGTCAAGTTCTGTTTTGGATATGATCACACCATTTTTGACAGAGTTATGCCCTTTTGAACTTGAGAAATTCCAATTTGTGGGGGAGGGGGGCATAAGTGTTTTACAAACATCTCTTGTTGCTTATGTAAATATTCAGTGATTTAAAGTCAGCATATATTCCCCTGTTCAAGAAAATATTTAAATATTTCTCTGTCAAAGTTTTGGGGGCAAATACAGGTGACTCCTGATGGCTCAAATTCCGATCTCTCGAAGTTCTCTATCTCTCGAAGTGAACCTCTAGTCCCATTTTTTCCTCTTTATAACTAAGCACATTTACTCCTGATCTATCGAAGCTCTCTATCTCTCGAACCAAGACCTGCGTCCTGTTAAACACATTTCATGGTTTTTTACCCTCTATCTCTGGAAGTTTGAATTACGCGTACATACACGCCAATCAAACGTGAAATTAATGCAGCTTGGACTTACCTGGATAACAGTGAATGCCTGGGACTGGCATGGAGGTGTTAATTTGGTGTTTACAAAGATGACACTACACCTGTGGGTTGTCTGTGTGTAGATATAATTAATTGGTTATAATTTGTAAATTATCAACAAATCGCTTCACATCTTATTTTGACTTGAAACCAGGACGATAATTTTTAGAAAATGATTTTAAAAGGTACTTGTCAATAAGTTCCCATAGACTATGAACTTTTATTACTGCATGCATGTCTACGTAATCCCAGTATGTCAAACATTGCACCTGAAATCCTTTTTGAAGGATTGAGTACTGATTGCAAGAAATCTGGTGAACACTGGTAAAGGACCCGATCAAGCTGCGGAATAGCCAAACTGACAATTGCTATTTAGGTTTCATGTAATCATGAAATAAGAACAAAAATCAATCTTGAACCTTTATTAAATTGTTTTATTTATTCAAAATACAATCATTATTATTGAGTTTCAAGGTTTAGGCCAAAAAAAATAAATCAATAGTTTCTCAGGCCAAAAATATCAGAATTAAATGCGGCAGGCAGGCTTTTTTATTTTGAAGCAGGTTTAAAACCTATTTTAAGCCTTTTGTTCAATAAAGTGATAATATCTACCAATTCTTGACTTTTGTTCTCTGAAATTGGTTGTAACATGCATTCAACTTTAAATTATGTTACTCCAAACATTTATTTAAAAGTTAATTAATAAAATCCTGAAAATTTAGAAAATGTATTGTTTTTCTAATAAAAATGTAAATCTTAGCATCAAAATTATCATATCTACTAATCATTTTTACTCAGATAGAGTACAAGGAAAATCATATATCCCTTATAACGAACCCTATTGTTCAGATAAACACGTTACAGTTTAATAGATGTGTTCTGGAATGTTGTAGTGTAGATTAATAAACTTTGTACATTTACTCAGAATTCTTCTGGTTTCTTTCCAACATAAATGGAGGCTTATGGTATTATAAGCCAGGTTTATGTTGGAAAGACGGGTTTATTCGGATTTGACCTATCCGCCATTATTGTTTCTAAAATTATGTTGCTACAATTTGATTGGTTGTTTTTTATAGTGAGGATTCAGCTAGAAGTGCGCTAAGTTTGTAAAGAAAATTGTATCGTAACCGCCACCACCCCACCACTACTCCTTTATTTAGTTATCAGTGTGTTTACATCAAGTACTCATAATTCTTAGGGTAGATTCAGCCATGGCCTTCTGGCCACCATTTAATAAATTTTACGAATGCTGTAACAATTAATTAAATTTCCCCAAAAATTCTGTTTTATTTTGACACTAATATCTTATTTTCTGGCTCTTGTGACTTCCCCATGTAGAAATCCAACACAACACGATGATTTCTTAATATGCTAATACTTCATAGGAAGTTACACCAAGTTAATAAGGTATCAACAGCCTTCCATGGTTCTCTTCCGGCTCTTGTAGCCCGGAACTGGTTTCTCATAGCCTTCCACTGCTGCTACACTGAGTTGAGATCCACTGGAAGTAGGGCTAGTCTCAAGACTCACTAGTCACACCGAGTTGACTGGTACAATTGAGCTGTACCTTTCTTCCGGCTCCTGCGACTGGACTGCTGCTATTGGAATTAATGGCTGAGTCTGCCCCTACTGATGCCAAAGTAACGTGTATTTTGTGTTACATTTTATTGTATATGTTTAATAGATGTGTTCTGGAATGTTGTAGTGTAGATTAATAAACTTTGTACATTTACTCAGAATTCTTCTGGTTTCTTTCCAACATAAAATTAATGCTAAGATTTACATTTTTATTAGAAAAACAATACATTTTCTAAATTTTCAGGATTTTATTAATTAACTTTTAAATAAATGTTTGGAGTAACATAATTTAAAGTTGAATGCATGTTACAACCAATTTCAGAGAACAAAAGTCAAGAATTGGTAGATATTATCACTTTATTGAACAAAAGGCTTAAAATAGGTTTTAAACCTGCTTCAAAATAAAAAAGCCTGCCTGCCGCATTTAATTCTGATATTTTTGGCCTGAGAAACTATTGATTTATTTTTTTTGGCCTAAACCTTGAAACTCAATAATAATGATTGTATTTTGAATAAATAAAACAATTTAATAAAGGTTCAAGATTGATTTTTGTTCTTATTTCATGATTACATGAAACCTAAATAGCAATTGTCAGTTTGGCTATTCCGCAGCTTGATCGGGTCCTTTACCAGTGTTCACCAGATTTCTTGCAATCAGTACTCAATCCTTCAAAAAGGATTTCAGGTGCAATGTTTGACATACTGGGATTACGTAGACATGCATGCAGTAATAAAAGTTCATAGTCTATGGGAACTTATTGACAAGTACCTTTTAAAATCATTTTCTAAAAATTATCGTCCTGGTTTCAAGTCAAAATAAGATGTGAAGCGATTTGTTGATAATTTACAAATTATAACCAATTAATTATATCTACACACAGACAACCCACAGGTGTAGTGTCATCTTTGTAAACACCAAATTAACACCTCCATGCCAGTCCCAGGCATTCACTGTTATCCAGGTAAGTCCAAGCTGCATTAATTTCACGTTTGATTGGCGTGTATGTACGCGTAATTCAAACTTCCAGAGATAGAGGGTAAAAAACCATGAAATGTGTTTAACAGGACGCAGGTCTTGGTTCGAGAGATAGAGAGCTTCGATAGATCAGGAGTAAATGTGCTTAGTTATAAAGAGGAAAAAATGGGACTAGAGGTTCACTTCGAGAGATAGAGAACTTCGAGAGATCGGAATTTGAGCCATCAGGAGTCACCTGTATTTGCCCCCAAAACTTTGACAGAGAAATATTTCAATATTTTCTTGAACAGGGGAATATATGCTGACTTTAAATCACTGAATATTTACATAAGCAACAAGAGATGTTTGTAAAACACTTATGCCCCCCTCCCCCACAAATTGGAATTTCTCAAGTTCAAAAGGGCATAACTCTGTCAAAAATGGTGTGATCATATCCAAAACAGAACTTGACCTAGATATTCATCTGACTAATCTGTATACTAAATTCCATTTCAATATGTGCAACCTCGCCAAAGAAAATGAACGGAAAATGCAAATAATTGGAATTTTTCTAAGTCCAAGGGGCATAACTCTGTCAATTATGGTGCGATCAAACCCAAAACAGAACTTGACCTAGATATTCATCTGACTAATCTGTTTACTAAATTCCATTTCAATATGTGCAACCTCTCCAAAGGAAATGAACGGAAACTGCAAATAATTGGAATTTTTTCTAAGTCCAAGGGGCATAACTCTCTCAATTATGGTGCGATCGTACCCAAAACAGAACTTGACCTAGATATTCATATTACTAATCTGTATATTAAATCCCATTTCAATATGTGCAACCTCTCCAAAGAAAATGAACGGAAACTGATAATAATTGGAATTTTTCTAAGTCCAAGGGGCATAACTCTGTCAATTATGGTGGGATCGTACCCAAAACAGAACTTGACCTAGATATTCATGTGATATACCTGTATACCAAATTTCATTTCAGTATGTGCAATGGTTAGGAAGAAAATGAATGGAAACTAAATGGACCGACAGACCGACCGACTGACCGACAGACAGCAGCAAAGCAATATGCCCTCCCTTCTTCGAAGGGGGGCATAAAAATGTATATATTAATTAAGTCTATATTTTGAGTAAAAGTCACCAAGCGCAGGTCTGATCAGGCTTAATTATTTGATATATACACTGCTGTATAAGGATTGATATTTGCAAAATTCGAAACTAATAGATCATGCCCAGAGAGCTAGATTTTGTGCAAGCTGATTTACATTGGAATTCTTTACCTGCATTTTAAAGGAAACAGTTTTCAGAAAAAAAGAATGATATAACTGATGCAAAATACTGTAGTGTTTACTTCCTTTAATATTTTTGCATGGAACAATTATTCCATGTGATTCACTGTTTCAACATGTCCGTGTATCATTTTTTCTGCATTTCTATACTGCTGGATCAGTCCATTTATATTCTACGAAAGGGGTAAATCGCTCTTTTCGCGCCAAATGAATTATGTCACAGTAAGCTATTCCTATTGCTAATGTCTATGGAATAAAATAAAGTTTGTCCTTTTAATCTCCTTCTTATACTTCAGAAATTCTATCTACAAATTGTATCTCATTCTTTTCAGTAACATATCGTATACATCAGTATATGTACACGCAACACTGAAGAATGATTATTTTTTCTAATTTGTCTCCCAATCCCGCGGTTTGTTTACTACATAAATGGACTAGTCCAAAAATGAACAATGCAGTTCAACAAGTCATTGAACTTTTGTATTCCCATTTCAGATGCACACAATAGCTATAAATAATAAACCAGTACAAAGTCTTGGATTTTTTCTTTCCACAAAGGCCTAAATATTGAATTTTCTTATATGGTAGTGGTACTACCCTCCCCCCTTCCATTTTAAGAAAGAAAAACATTTAATGAACCCACATTTCTACTGTTTCATTGAGTGGAATAAAAACACTCCGACAAAATGTGTATTTCTAAGAACAGCAACTCTTTAGTATGCAGATGATTCCTCTGTAAGTTAAATAAAATCAAGGGTTTCATTTATACTAGGTTTTCAAAATATAAAGTAAGAACACATCTTTAACCCATAAAAGTATTGCTCAAAAGGTTTATCACTCCTCATGCAGATATTGATTGATTTAGTCAGGCAAGCTTTTTAAAAAGCTGTTAGGTACTTGTGTGTAGAATGATAATATCAATGAAATATGTAAATATTGTTCCTGAGCAAACTTGCGCTCTATAAATTTTAAAGCTAAAATTATTGAAAATTTGTCCATTTTGTCCTCTTTCTAAAAAATGATATAAAATCAGACTAGTTTGTGATATCATAAAACAAAAATTGTCAAAAAATTACATTGAAACTATAATATGTTTTGTTAATTTATATTTCACTTACAATTTATAGAATTAAGCACATTTCAGGAATTTTTCAAAATTTGACTTTTATGGGGGCAAAGGTATGCAGTATACTGCATATAGTTCTTTGCACCGTTTTAAATTTGGCCAGTCCCAGCTCTTTTTAAGAATATTTACTGTGCTCTTTGAATTCACCCCCGTTTTAAATTCGCCCACTTGGGACAAGGGCGAAAGGGGCGAAAATAATACGGGGGCTAAAATTTTCCTTATACAGTAGTTACACATTCAGTTACGGACCTAATAATGAGTCATACAGGGTGTGAAATGGAAATCCATATTAGGCAAGGCGAAGCCAAGTCCCAATACGGATTTCCATTTCACACCCTGTAGGACTCCATATTAGGTTCCTAACTGACTGTGTTATGAATTTATCCTGCTAAAGACCTTTTTAAATATTAAAATATAGGTAATCAAAGATTACGAAGCTCACCTCGACGAATGTTATCAGTTTAAGTAATGCAAATTTCACATCATATTTTCTTGACAGTTAGTATTCATTCTGACAACAAAATTCAAGCAAGGTCTTAAAGTTCATTGGGATTGATCTGTTCCAAAAATTTTAACCTGATTATTCGTTTGGAAAATATAGGTCAGATCCAGCGTCTAAAGCAAGTTTTGATTCTTCATCCTTATATGCATCATCCATGCAAGTTTGGTCTGGGTAGGGCTTATAGTTACTTGGGAAAAACCTTGTCACTCATCTGGAAAGTTTAGGTAAGATCCAGCATCCGAAGCAAGTCTGGTGAGTCCATCCCTAGATGCATCCTCCATGCAAGTTTGGTCCCGGTAGGGCTTATAGTTACTTGGGAATGGACCTGCTCCAAAAACTTTAACTTGGTCACTCATCTGGAAAATGTGGGTCAGATCCAGCATCCGAAGCACTGGTAGTGTCCATCCCTAGTTGTATCATCCAGGGCTTATAGTTACTTTGGAATGGATCTGCTCCTAAAACTTTAACTGGGACACTGACACTTACGCCAACGCCGACAAGGACACCGACGCGGGGTATAGCATAAGCTCATCTCGACTTCGTCAAGGTGAGCTAAAAATCAATGAGCCTATTATGAATATTTCAAGTTTGCAACCAATAACAATCGACATAAGATATCATTACAAGTGACAAGAAATTGACCTTAGCAAACCGTTTCTTAGCCGCCATTGTTATTTACAATAATGACACTTCGAACTGAATGGCGTGCCGAATTTAATATTACTCCTTAACTGTGACGTAATACCTAAAATATTAGGGCGTCATGTGATTAGCTTTTATCCAATCAGTTATCTACAAAATTTTCTGAAGCGGGATAAATAAAATTTCATAGGCAAATAATTTCAATCTTTGTGATATACTTACAAATTGTAGAGATTTTGCATAAAGTATATATTTTTATGTTAGATGAAATATCCAGGAAAATTTTCAAACTTTATGCTCGTTACACTGTAGGCTTTTTGCTCATCACTTTCAACCATCTTTTTTTTCTGTAATACTGTATAAGCAGAATTTTTAGCGAAGATTTAATTTTCGCATTATTAGCGAGGGTGCTGAGATCACTTAAAGGCTGAGGTTTTCAACCGTATGGTTTTTCTTCAGGTAAGTTTGGTGTGGGGTGGAGCTTAATCGAAGCTGCTGAGAAGCCCCGAGGGAACGACACTGGCTTGTGTATACTACTTTTATACACAGGATGTTACCTGAGTGTTTTACCTGTATGCGTTTTCCTACGACATTGTAAAATGAAGCCGTTTTTTCCCATGTGTAGCTCAATTGAAATACATGAAATAAAGCATGTTTTTGTTGCGGACAGGGTCCTTCTCAAATCCTTTCTTTAAAAAATTAATATTTTTAATAATTCGACAATTTCAATATACTGCGTGTTTGTTAATCAATTGTTATAACGAAAATACACGTAGCACCAAAATCTGTCATTGTAATCTGGCAACAAAAAGGGAAGTAATTCAAATTACACAACATGTACACAAAACGAAAGAAGAAAGTGGGTCATAAATAAGTTTCTCGGTAATTAACAATTAAACATAGAAACAATGTTTTGAGAATAAATTAATTGTTCAGAAATATAATTATAGTCTAAAAAATATATATTTTTAAGATAAACCCAACGTGATTTTTCCCGCATAACGCATGGTCTGTAAAAATGGCCAGGGGTTCGGACCAAGAATGATAGGCCTATAGGTGAAACAGGAATGGAATCATCAGCATCATACTTTTTTCTTTCGGGGTTCATAATTTCAAATATTAATTAAATGCAAAGCAAGATGTTATAATAACAATCCGACTAATTTCTCTTCTAAAACTGGTTACATGTAAATATACTGTAATTTCGTCACCATGGCTCGAAGAGTTAGCGACTTCACTTGACTCCTGAACAATGTAAACAGTTACAATGTTGATGTTGCCAGCCTTATTTCAAAAAATAATTTTATTTAATTCCTGTTATCTTTTTATGTGCATGATGGTACTAGCTTCAAACGCGGGTCGGTTTATTTTGTTTATTATTGAGGAATAAATGTGCATTAACTCATGTTTTGACAAATTAAATATAATCGATTGTAATTGTGAAACGAAATTCGCCTTAACAAAATTGGAATTATAATATGTAGGCATTTTTTCTTATCATCTATTTAATAAGTTGATGGATTGGTTATACTTAAGGCATATTCTTATGAATTAAACAAGAACGCTTTGCCTGCTTTTTTATCACATTGGCATATGCGGTAGGCATCAAAAGCCTGAATGTTAATTCAATGGTCGGTACAATCTTCTGACAAGGTACACAAGATATACACAACTGGAGAAAACTTAATGTCAATCAAAGTATCCAATCCCAAGTTTAATATCAGATGATTGACAGGGGTTCTAAGACCAGGTAAATTTGAGGGAGGTGCTTTCTCCCCCTTTAAATTAAAAAATTATTTGCATTGTAGTTATTTTAGCTACATAAGTGAGCATTTCAAAATTGCTGAAATTTCTTCTAACTTAAATTAAAATACCTTTTTTATTATATAATAATTGATCAAATTGCTAAATTTGCATCTCACTAAAATTTCCACTTATATGGTATAATCTTTAAAAATTTACCTTATTGTGGGAATAAGCTTTCAGTAGCCTCTGTCTTCCATCAACCAGAGAGGCAAGAACAAATTCCACTATAATTGCTGGGAAATACAGCTGAAATGTCACAAATGCTACAATGTCTGAAATTCCCTGTAAAATAAAAAGCCCATATGCCATATCAATCACCTGAGGACTTTGGCTAGAAAAAAAAATTATTAATTTAATATTGATAAGTACTCCTTCCACCAGCAAGGACAGATGCATGATTAGTATGAACAAAATTTAATCAACACTTAATCAACACTGAAGATAAATACTACCATATAATTATATGGCTGTTCATTGCTCTTACAGATATTTTTCTTTCTTATTTATATTCCTTTGTCTCCTGCATTGGATATTGGTAAGAGTGTCTGCTCTAGAGTCATGGAGTAAGAAATTAATCCTTATCCTGAATCCTTATGTCACGGGTTCAAATCCCACAGCAGGACTTGGAGACATGGGTCTGTGTCACAGTATGCGCTAGCACTAAAAAGATCCCTCAGTGCTCAATGGCCCTAAGAGTCAAGCATAGCTTGGACAAAATTTGCAGCTCTCTACTGACAATTAGTGGTGTCTCAATTTAAGTTAAAAATTTTTGAGAGGGCAACTACACAACATACACAACAACAACATGTTCCTTTGTAAAAATTTCATTCTATATAAAGGCCTTGCCCTTCTCCAAAAGTCAAAATATTAACAATCTTCATGGATCTACACTAATTGATGATGATTTGATCTATATCAATAAAACTAATCATATGCATGGCTTAGCTGCTCTTGAAAAGATTTTTAACAAGAGGCCCAAAGGCTACATCACTCACCTGAGCACATAGTAATGCTCCTTGGCATTGAAAAGATAACAGGGGTTATTGGGTAAACCTTAAGGAGGCTCGAGCTAGTTTATTTTCAATATGGACTGTGGCAAGTTGCACGGTCATTCGAGTCAGAAGAAAGTCATTGACACAAAGAAATGAACATTGTGTGTTTCTCGTTTCATCGCTAAACTAAAATGTTAAATGACAATGGAAAAGAAAAAGAAAAGATCTGAGAGCATTCTGTAAACAGGTAAAGTCTTATGCTCTATGCAGCCCTAACGGGGAAGAGAAGTCACGGTGCATTTGACGATGTTGACAATTTGATTGCTGATAGTGTTGGCATCAGGTGATTCTTTAACTATTCATTTTATGTATTTGTCTTTTATTACCATATATACTGACACGCAAAAGAAATGCAACAAGTAGTAATCTACAAATGTTTGTTTTTTTTATCTGATGATTATCAAAAGCGAATAAAGTAAGGCTAAACTCACTTTTCAGAACATCAGAGGTTTGATAAAAATGTCAAATGTTTATCTGTTTACATTACTAAGTAAAATATGACTATTAAAACACCCCCCTCCCAGCCATTCAAGTAAAACGTGCAAGACTGCCCTAAACAACAATTGCAGCTTAATTTCTATGATACAATATGTTCATTAATATCGAGATCTAAGCGAAGGAATTATTGGTTGGCATCTTTAAATGCCCATTATTCAGATGATTAGGTCGAATTTTCTCTAACTTAGAGCAGTGTAGCCACCCTTGGACTTCTGGTACAAGGACTGTCTTTAATGCATATGATATGCAAGACCCTGTTGAGGCATAATGTAGTGAAATTTCGCATCAGCAATTCTCCATCACCTTTACATTGAAATTTTCCAGCCAGAGTAATGGAAATGCGTACATAAGACATTTTCAAGTAGCCTTACCATCGTTACGGTAAACGAAAGGAGAACTTATTTTTTTGAAATATTGCTGCATTACTTCTGATGAACAGTAAAAAACCCTTAAGATTGAATAAAATTGCCAAATGTTTTGTTAAACATGCAATTTTTGATTTCTGTTAAGCAGACTAAAACTTGACTTCCGGTTATGGTTTGGAAATCATTCAACCATTAAATTACCGATGTTTACCAATTGAAGATATTCATAATTTTAAGATGCAAAATTATTTACTTTACATAATTATTTCCCCCTAAAGAAGGGTGTTGCATTTCTTTTGCGTGTCAGTATATATTACATCACAATTATTGAAAATTATGAATGAAATACTGACCAGGGACTCAATAACAATGATGAATAAACAGTACAAGGGTGTCTGGTTAAGATTTATATCCCAACATTGCAGAAAAAAGCAGTCATCAAAGAAATTATTTTTTTTTTAAATCCTTTGCTTTTTTAAATATTTGTACGAGGGTCATTCAAAAAATACGTAGACAATGTCCTCTATCATCATATTATTTTCACAAAATTTAAGATCAACACATTTTCATATGTAAAAACATTTATTTTGTCAGTGTGTGAAGTTTTATTCGATTTGATTAAATGGACAATTTTAAAAGCAGCATGTTTTGTCACCACGGAGCATGGTTCACAATACCGTAACGTAAATCAATGTCGAGAAAGTTTCTCAAAATTACTAAGCTTCTTTCATTTCATACATGGTTTGTACCTTCTTCTAAATTCATCAAATCATATCCATAGCCCTTGACACCTAGTTCGCTAGCAATTGTTAATTGTTTGCACAAGTTCCGCAAAAGTGAATCGCACATCACGTTTCATGACATTACTAACTCATTGTCAATCTTTTTTACTATTATTTGTTTCTTTGTAGACTGTTCAGGGTCCGATTTAAAGTCCTTAACACTTTAAATCAAAGTACTGAAAGTATTGAATCGAGGTGACGTCTTCCAGTAAAATGTGAAATTCACCCCCAAGTAACTGTCATATACAAGAAATTTAAATCTAGGAGAAACCCCAATGAAAATCACTGGAAAGAAAAAAGTGATCAACACGACAATGTATTTTGTAACTTGTTTGATGTATAAAAAATGAACTAAAGTTATCCTTATGTCACCGTCACCATAAGCCTAAAATACATCACATTTCTTTTCAAACTATATTTTGATTTGATTCTTGTTGCACAGTAGCTGCAGATCTGTAGCTCTCTGTAAAAAAAATTGACAGACCGGGTCTCTCAAGATATTTTTTTTTCGGAGAGCTACAGATCTGCAGCTTGTTTCATGAAAAAATGTTTCAAAGATTTCAAATAGTATTAAATTTCATCTTTAAAAAGGCATCAACAATATACCCAAATAAAGTTTTTATAACGTATTTTAAAAATGTTGCGCTTACGTTATCACAATGCGTAGTAAATTCCTGCAATTGTATATAAAAAATAAAATAATTTAGCCCTATTCAACATGGTAGTCATGTTGAACTTTGTAATAGACCTTCATAAAAATGACTGACAAATTGTGTAAATTTCTTTCGACACTATTTTTGGATTTGATTGTTATAGTAGCTTTGAATGTGATTGTATATTTTCAGCATGCGCTAGCGCATCATGGAAAATATGCCAGCAGAGCTATTCCTATTCATAACGCCATGTTCACTAAATAATCGTTGTTTATTACTTATATTTGCATTCTTTGATGTTGTCAAGAATATCTGAGGAAATCCTGGCTTACATAAGGATGTGGCTTCTTGTCTTCAGTAAAGAAAACACATGGCTTTAAAATTAGTATACCTAATCATTGCACCTTTCTCTAATAAATCACAAACAATTTTTATTAAAGTATTAGCCTCTTTTAAAACACAGTTATCTGGATACAAGCTGCGCCGTTGTCACATTCTCTTAATTTTTAGCTCATCTTCCGCTCAAGTGAGCTTTTCTGATCACATTTTGTCCGGCGTCCGTCTGTCTGTCTGTCCGTCTGTCTGTCTGTCTGTAAACTTTCACCTTTTCGACTTCTTCTCAAGAACGGCTGGGCCAATTTTGACCAAACTTGCCACAAAGCATCCTTGGTCGAGGGGGCTTAAAGTTTTTTTCAAATGAAGGGCCACGCCCTTATTCAAGGGGAGATAATTTGGAATAAAGGAAAATATGGTGGGATGTTTTAAAAATCTTCTTCTTAAGAACCACTGTGCCAGGAAAGATGAAACTTATGGGAAACATCCTCAGGTAGTGTAGATTCAATTTTGTTCAAATCATGACCCCCGGGGCTAGGGCGGGGCCAAAATGGCTGACCAAAGTTTTACATAGAAAAATATAGAAATTTCTTTAAAAATCTTCTTCTCAAGAATGACATAGCCATAATTCATCATATTTATATGGAAGCATCCTCAGGTAGTGTAGATTTCATTTTGTTCCAATCATGACCCCGAGGGTAGGGAGGAGCCACAATGGCCGACCAAAGTTTTACATAGGAATATATAGGAAAATTCTTTAAAAATCATCTTCTCAAGAATAGTAAAGCCTGAATGGTCATGGGACTACTTTTGGATTTAATCTTTTCAATAATAAACCAATTTCTACTTTTTCCTAGCCACAGTGCTCAGGTGAGCGATATGGCCCATGGGCCTCTTGTTGTTTTTTAAGCAGATGTGACGTCATCCATTAAGGTTATTGAAACCCTCTGAAAAAATGATTTAACCTTATGATGAAAAAAGAGAATGCTTTAATAATAATTATAACTCCAGCATGCTTTTCTATATGATTTTTAAAATTATTTTCAGAAGTTTTTTATTTCTATTTTTTTAAGAGCTGAAATCGTTCTTGAAATAGACATACTAAATTCAAGAAATTTTGCTTTTTCTGAATGTTTTATCACCCAAGTGTGAAGATTTACCGTTTTTTGTACAAATATGCAAAAATATGATAAGAAAAAATAAAAATATAGCAGTTCTCTTCAATTTTTAAAAAGTTTTTATTATACAATTAAATACATTGACCAAAATTGAATTTTTAAAGATATAAAGCAGCAATTTTAAATTGTTCTGAAATTTTTTTTCCAAAAAATATTATTAAAAACTTATGCTTATTCCTTTTACGAAACATTTCATATACAGTACCAACCAGACACAACCTAACACTAGAGCAAACCCGGAGCGGACCCCAGATTCGCTTCCAGGGTTTGCTCGGGGTCCACTTTGGGTTCGTTTTCAGAAATTTTGGGAATGCTCGGGGTGCGCATTGGGTGCGCTCAGGGTCCGCTCCGCATTCGCTCAGGGTCAGCTCTGGGTCCGCTAGAGCGAACCTGGATTTGCTTCCTGGGGCCGCTTTACGCACTGATGCGTGAAGCGGACCCCGCTTTACATGTCGATTGTTATTGGTTGCAAACTTGAAATATTCATAATAGGCTCATTGATTTTTAGCTCACCTTGACGAAGTCGAGATGAGCTTATGCTATACCCCGCGTCGGTGTCCTTGTCGGCGTTGGCATAAGTGTCAGTGTCCCAGTTAAAGTTTTAGGAGCAGATCCATTCCAAAGTAACTATAAGCCCTGGATGATACAACTAGGGATGGACACTACCAGTGCTTCGGATGCTGGATCTGACCCACATTTTCCAGATGAGTGACCAAGTTAAAGTTTTTGGAGCAGGTCCATTCCCAAGTAACTATAAGCCCTACCGGGACCAAACTTGCATGGAGGATGCATCTAGGGATGGACTCACCAGACTTGCTTCGGATGCTGGATCTTACCTAAACTTTCCAGATGAGTGACAAGGTTTTTCCCAAGTAACTATAAGCCCTACCCAGACCAAACTTGCATGGATGATGCATATAAGGATGAAGAATCAAAACTTGCTTTAGACGCTGGATCTGACCTATATTTTCCAAACGAATAATCAGGTTAAAATTTTTGGAACAGATCAATCCCAATGAACTTTAAGACCTTGCTTGAATTTTGTTGTCAGAATGAATACTAACTGTCAAGAAAATATGATGTGAAATTTGCATTACTTAAACTGATAACATTCGTCGAGGTGAGCTTCGTAATCTTTGATTACCTATATTTTAATATTTAAAAAGGTCTTTAGCAGGATAAATTCATAACACAGTCAGTTAGGAACCTAATATGGAGTCCTACAGGGTGTGAAATGGAAATCCGTATTGGGACTTGGCTTCGCCTTGCCTAATATGGATTTCCATTTCACACCCTGTATGACTCATTATTAGGTCCGTAACTGAATGTGTAACTACTGTATAAGGAAAATTTTAGCCCCCGTATTATTTTCGCCCCTTTCGCCCTTGTCCCAAGTGGGCGAATTTAAAACGGGGGTGAATTCAAAGAGCACAGTAAATATTCTTAAAAAGAGCTGGGACTGGCCAAATTTAAAACGGTGCAAAGAACTATATGCAGTATACTGCATACCTTTGCCCCCATAAAAGTCAAATTTTGAAAAATTCCTGAAATGTGCTTAATTCTATAAATTGTAAGTGAAATATAAATTAACAAAACATATTATAGTTTCAATGTAATTTTTTGACAATTTTTGTTTTATGATATCACAAACTAGTCTGATTTTATATCATTTTTTAGAAAGAGGACAAAATGGACAAATTTTCAATAATTTTAGCTTTAAAATTTATAGAGCGCAAGTTTGCTCAGGAACAATATTTACATATTTCATTGATATTATCATTCTACACACAAGTACCTAACAGCTTTTTAAAAAGCTTGCCTGACTAAATCAATCAATATCTGCATGAGGAGTGATAAACCTTTTGAGCAATACTTTTATGGGTTAAAGATGTGTTCTTACTTTATATTTTGAAAACCTAGTATAAATGAAACCCTTGATTTTATTTAACTTACAGAGGAATCATCTGCATACTAAAGAGTTGCTGTTCTTAGAAATACACATTTTGTCGGAGTGTTTTTATTCCACTCAATGAAACAGTAGAAATGTGGGTTCATTAAATGTTTTTCTTTCTTAAAATGGAAGGGGGGAGGGTAGTACCACTACCATATAAGAAAATTCAATATTTAGGCCTTTGTGGAAAGAAAAAATCCAAGACTTTGTACTGGTTTATTATTTATAGCTATTGTGTGCATCTGAAATGGGAATACAAAAGTTCAATGACTTGTTGAACTGCATTGTTCATTTTTGGACTAGTCCATTTATGTAGTAAACAAACCGCGGGATTGGGAGACAAATTAGAAAAAATAATCATTCTTCAGTGTTGCGTGTACATATACTGATGTATACGATATGTTACTGAAAAGAATGAGATACAATTTGTAGATAGAATTTCTGAAGTATAAGAAGGAGATTAAAAGGACAAACTTTATTTTATTCCATAGACATTAGCAATAGGAATAGCTTACTGTGACATAATTCATTTGGCGCGAAAAGAGCGATTTACCCCTTTCGTAGAATATAAATGGACTGATCCAGCAGTATAGAAATGCAGAAAAAATGATACACGGACATGTTGAAACAGTGAATCACATGGAATAATTGTTCCATGCAAAAATATTAAAGGAAGTAAACACTACAGTATTTTGCATCAGTTATATCATTCTTTTTTTCTGAAAACTGTTTCCTTTAAAATGCAGGTAAAGAATTCCAATGTAAATCAGCTTGCACAAAATCTAGCTCTCTGGGCATGATCTATTAGTTTCCGGCCAGCCTTTTTTTCAAAATTAATTTGGTATAGATTAAGTTGTTAAGACTAATTTGATGATGGGCATTTGACAAGGTCTAACACAACCAGCACAGAAATCTATCAGTGATGTAATATTTATTATAATTGATGCCTACATCACAGGGGATGGATAGATATTTTAAGGAATGGAAAAATCATCGAAATCTTACAATCAAGGTTGCTGTGATTTTCTTGCACCTAAACTGTTCAAGAAAATTGTAATTTTTTGACGGCGTATCATGCTGTGGCGCGGCACTTTATTTAATTTGTTTTGATAAATGGTGTTGCCATGGTAACTAAAATTGAAAATTCTTTAAAAATTTTACGACACTAACTAACCATAGTTGTCAGCAGGGCTATCCATTTCTAATTTCTACTAGCCCTGTTCATGTTGTTAGTTGTCCAGCAGCCAAAGGCTGGTGACAAAGTCGCGTCCCAGGAAATTTTGAAAATAAAGCTGCCAAAGTCCTGCATTCTGGTTGTCTTTTGGGTGAAAATTATATGTCACTCTATGATTGTACCTAAGACATTTTTCTAATCGAAAAATTCCACATCTATAATCATTTAGGGTATTTCGAATCACCTTCAAAGTTTTACATTTTGTATGATGATAAAACATATGTTAGAAAATAAATTCAACAATTATCAGGTACATTGTGTGTAAATTTTAATTATTTTTGTTGCTCTGAGTGAATGTTTGGTAAAATTTACAGTAGTCCTGCAGTGAAAGTTTATAGGCACTGTAATTGTCGAACCCTGCATGTAACTAAATAGATACCTCCAACTTCTTTGGTGAGAGAGGCACCTATTTTCACGACAAAATGTGGCGAATTTAAAGCTTTGAAAATTGTCATCACCCACAAAATCCCCCATGGGAATTTTCAAAAGTTAGCATGTATGCAAACTACGTTTATTCCCAGTAAATAGGGTGTTTTCTGATTAATATAATATATTCCTTTAATGTATTGGAATTGATTTTTAATAAATTTTAAAGCATAAATAATAATATAATTGAAATATAAAGAAAACAAACACAGAAATCAATGATTTCTTGTAAATAAGGCCAATCATGGGCATGTGCTGATTTTGAATAAAACAAAATTACTACTAAGATAAGGAGTATAATCCGTGCCAAAAACAAATCTTGAATAATATTTTGATAGATAATTAATGGTTTTGATCTAAAATATGCGATAGCATGAGAGATATAATTAATTAAAGTTGACTTAAGAAATCCTGCGACTAACGAATATCACGAGACTTGCAGAAGTTGCCTATCCCGTTAGTATATAGGTCCCTGATGATATGTTGAACTTGACGATGCGACCATTAGGGCAAATGCAGATACCTACTCAATTTTAATTAAGATTGAGCACGTTAAACCGCATGTGACATTTGGTACGTTTAGTCACTTGACATCGTGTGTAAGTTGCATTACCAAACTGGAGCCTGAAACACACCCACCTTAAAAAATTCCTGTTGTTTAATTTTTTCACTTTGTATATTTAATACAAGACTATATCTACTGTATGTATGCACATTTTGGACAAAATCGTTAGAGTGGTTTTTGGACAGGAAATTTCAAAAGTTAACCCCCTTTAGTTGTTTATGGGAGAGAAAATTTTTAATCAATGAACTACTTAAACCTTGATTTTCCAAAAAGCCAGGTTAGCTATAACTGTCAAATTTCATTGACTTATTCTTTTAACCATTTAACACTAAATTATAGTCATCTTTTTGATATACCTATCATCAAAATTTTTTTTAAAAGCCTTGAACCGAAAAACTTTGAATTATCTAAGCCTTGAATATTGTGTATTTTTCAATTTCAAAATTTTTTTGTAAAAAAACCTCTAGTTTTAATTTGGTAAAAAACTTTCTTTGGGCAGCATGCAGTTAAAATAATCTTTAGAATTTTTTGTAAAAATTTTGTACGCCCAGTTTTTATTTAATAGCTGAAAATTACCCCCTCCCCCTTTCTCCCTATTAAAAGTCGTGTGTCGCTATTTATAGCAAAAGAGCAATGTGCAGAATGGAGAAAAATCGGCAATAAACAGACTAGTCGAACGCTCAAAAGGGGGTATACCTCCAAACAAGGGTTTTCTGTCAAGTGATGTAATGCGCAAGAACAGTAACTCTTGCCATATCCAATATAAACAAACTTACCTTTCTCATGTATCTTGAGAAAAAAGACCGATAATATTGTTATTTCTGCTATAAAATTGGTAAACTACTAGGTTAAATGCTTTCTCCACCTGTGCTTGAATATTTTCTGTTGAAATTTTTTATATTTAGCCTGTCTTTATTTGAAGTTTTTCTTTAATATGTTTTCTACCTAACTCGGCCCCAGTTGTGAATTTAATAGGTTACGAGAACCATGCTAGTTTCTCTTTCATTTACAGCCTCGATCTCGTTAAAAGAAAAGGTATTACGCAATCGCATATGAGATACGATAATTAAGATGGGAAATGCACAAAACAAAAAAACTTTAACAAAAAAAGGGGCCGGTCATTTGGACCGACATTGATAGCATTTCTACCGGTCATGCAAATTTTAAGCCGGTTTTGCCGGCATGACCGACAGTTTTCCACAACTCTGTTCAAAATGTGAAAAGTTTAAGACGACAACGACTGCGACAACGAGGACAACGATTACAGACAACGGACAAATTGTTATCAGAAAAGCTTGCTTGACCCTTTGGCTCAGATGAGCTAAAAAGGTCAAGGGTGTTTTGAGTTATTGCCCACATTCCAAAAAGTTTACGCACACTGCACACCTCATAGAAGGCCATAGCAGAAGACCTAAAAATCCTCATTTTTTATCATTTATTTTCATGGTATCAATTTGTTTGGTTGAGAAGATTTTTAAAAGAAATCACCAAATGTTTATGGATTCTCCCCTTGAAAAAGCGTGTTGCATTTCATGTGACCCCCTATAAACAAGGATGTTTTGTGGAATGTTTAGTTTATATTGGCTCAGCAGTTCTTGATAAGAAGTTAAAGTTGTGAAAAGTTTACAAACAAATGGACAAACAGCTAGACAGACAGACAGACAGACAGAGGGACACTGAATAAACTGTGATCAGAAAAGCTCATTTAAGGCTTTAGCTCTGGTGAGCTAAAAAGTGATTTCTTACCATGGTAAGAAAGAGTAGCAGTGGAGACACAAATTCTACAGCTGGAACTGATAAACCTAACATCAAGGAGTAGACACTTCTACCAGTATCAAGCACAGCAATAGCAGCAATCCATCCTGCAAGTGCCTACAAAAAGTAATTTTGAGCAGGTAGCTATAATTCTGGAATGAATTGAATTTTTCATTGCTTTATTATGAATATTGTAATCACAGTGGAATATTCAAGCAGCCACCAGGCAAGAGCACTCACCGGAGTCAATATAACTATGTTGTTCTTTGAAATTGATTTTGTTTATATCAAGAGGCCCATGGGCCACATCACTCACCTGAGTACATTTGCTAGGAATAAAGCAAAAATCAGTTCAGTAAGGAAGAGTTTACCTGGAATGGGGGGTGTTGAAATTTAAACAAGACATGTTAGTAAAACACCTATGCGCCCTCCCCCACATTGGATTTTTTTAAGTCAAAGGAGCATAACTCTGTCCAAAATGATCCAATAGTATCCAAAAAAGAACTTGACCTACATATCTTTATGATAAATCTGTATACCAAATTTCATTTCTACTTGTGCAACCTCTGCGAAGAAAATGAACAGAAGCTGGTGGTGGACCCAAAGACAATGTTTCCATATCAAAATAACAAATGGCTTTGCTGTTCTTCAGCAGTAGATTTTTCCTTTTTACTGGGGTATTCATTTGCAAAAATTTCACTCTATTGTGGCCCAGCACTACCTTCATGGGCCTCATTTTTTAACAAATTTGATTTTACACTACCTGAAGAAGCTTCCACATCAATATGACTAATCATTGCTTTTCTGTTCTTGAGAAAAAAAAAATTTCCTATATATTCCAATGGGCCCTACCCCCGGGTCATGATTTTAACAATTTAGAATTTACACTAACCACAGATGCTTCCACATAGGTTTCAGCTTTTGAGGCCCAGTGGTTCTTGAGAAGAAGATTTTTAAAGATTTTCAATATATTTCTACGTAAAACTTGGATTCCCTATTGTGGCCCACCCTACCCCTAGGGGTCATGAATTTAAAACTTTAGATTCTACACTACCCCAAGATGCTTGAGAAGAAGATTAATTCTATAGAATAAATTTTTGCAGTAGTCTGAAATTTCTCTTTCTCTTCACCCAGGTGTTGTTGTAAGAGCTCATAGTGACGAGCGTACGCCTAGGGGTCATGAATTTAAAACTTTAGATTCTACACTACCCCAAGATGCTTGAGAAGAAGATTAATTCTATAGAATAAATTTTTGCAGTAGTCTGAAATTTCTCTTTCTCTTCACCCAGGTGTTGTTGTAAGAGCTCATAGTGACGAGCGTACGTCTGCGACCCCACCCCTTTTTTCTCTTTTCTTGATTATCTCTTATATGTAAGGGGACTTTGTCCTTCATTTTATTTATTTAAAATCCCCTTCACCCAAGGATGCTTTGTACCAAGTTTGGTTATATTAGGCCAATAGGTTCTTGAGAAGTATTAAGTTAAAAATGTGAAAAATTTACAGACGTTCCGATGGAGGAAGGACATAAGGTGATCAGAAAAGCTCACTTGAGCTTTCAGCTCAGGTGAGCTAAAAAAATGTCCACGGACAGACAGGCAGATGGACAGACGGACAACAGACACGTTACTCTCGCATAGGCTTTTCTGGTCTCTGACCAGTAGAGCTAAGAATCACTTACTGTTTTCAAAATATTTAGAAGTGTGAAATTTATGGAAGGTTTTCGACTTTCATTCAAACTAAACACTCTGGCAGGAGAAAGAAAAATCAGATAGATGCAAGGAACCCACAGTAAAACAGTTTTTTGAAAACATGGTGGGAAATCAGGGTCTTCAGTATACCAAGTCTGGTTACTATCCTGCAAAAAAAAAAATTGGATAAGAATACACATTGCAATCAAATTCCTTCATGGCAGCACCAATAACAATAATGAAGATTTGTAGGTATGGTATCTAAATATTTGAATACGAGGGTTGTCCGTAAACTTAGTGGACAAGCTAAGAATTAAATAAAAGTTGTGTTATTGATATTTATTATTAGCATATTTCTAATCCTTAAGTAAATGTGAATTAAAAATTTTAAATCTTATTCAATTTCAAATGTTAAATTACAATTATGGCTTCATAATTAGATTTGGAATGGAACACAGAGCACCACAAAATTTTAATTAAAAAATTATTTATCACTTTATAAATTCATTTGTATTTTATAAAATTCAGCAAAAATCTGGATGACTTTTACATTATGAGGTTGAGAGAAGTCAAACAATCAAAACAGTCGCATCAAACCCGCAAATTTTGAACATTCTAAGTTGTTTTAACAGGGCTGAGCAATCAAAGTTAGAACATATTAACATAATCCGAATTGTTTAAAAAGGGAACTTTTTCTGAATAGGTGGAACAGTGAGCAGTGATAAAATTATAAGTAGACATCGGATAATCACCTACAGAGACCATTGCATTTTGTAATCAATCGGGAACATAGTAAAAGAAGCCGTATATTAGTATTTAAGTGGCATATAATATTTTTGGACGGAAGGACAGTTTACAGGATGACATATGTGAAGGAAAACCATCACATCGAGATTGCAGTGCTGTAAAAAACGAATTTCGTAAGGTGACTTTACCGTATTTTCATAAAATATATCATTTTTACACCCATGGAGGTTGGTTGATTGCAGGATATGTGACAGGCATTGTTAAATATTATTTTATGTATGAAACCTGAACATTTGGTGCACATATTTATGAATGGTTAAAGCAGCATAAGAAATGTATTGAGTTAAACAGTGACTATGTTTAGAAAAGTTACATGTACTCGTATTATGCTTTTGACGTTGGGTATCGTCAATAATTTTCATTTTAGTGCTCCAGGTATGTGTGTGTCTTTTTATAATCTAATAAAAATATTACTAGTTGTATTTTGTTTTTGTTGAAAACTTGCATGTAAATAAAATGAAACGGATTTAATGAAAATAATTTTTATATATTTTATGAATGCACAGACACACGGACACACAGACAGACGGACAGACAGACACACAAGGGTAAAACAGTATACCCCCTCTCCTTCGGAGCAGGGGTATAGATATTAGTGAATAAAGATGAATGCACAGACACACAGACAGACGGACAGACAGACACACAAGGGTAAAACAGTATAACCCCCTCTCCTTCGGAGTTGGGGTATAGATATTAGTGAATAAAGATTTTTCAGACGAGGGAAGAGATATGGACCTCTAATAAATATATGTGGTACACATGTAACTGATCACAACACATAGACATCAAAACTAGAACTGTCCAATATATAGGGACAAATACCCCTGCTAGGTTTATTCAGAGTAGGTGCCAATTCACAAATATTTTATGGATCTAAGAAGAGGTGTTCACTATTTTCTTAATCAAAGGCCTGAAGGGCCATAATGGCTTACCTGCTCGACATGGAGGTAAAATGTAAGAAAATGTAGTATACTTGAATATTACCAGTGTTTTCCCCAGAAATTTCTTAATGCAGGGGTGGGGGAGGGGCGCTGAATTGACGGCCTGGGGCGTTTCTTGGCAGTTGAGTTAATTGTATCTAAATTCATACTTAAATGAAAAATACAAATTCACTTATAAAATTCTTTTTTTTTTAAAAAAGGTAAATCCACTGTCTTTTTTTATGTCTCTACTTTTGCATGCAGTCATCTTGAAACTTTTTGTTCTCATTAAGTAGCACCAATGTAATGCGTACTGCATGTAGATATTGTCACTTGGAGCGCTTCTCAATCATGACCCCCGGGGGTAGGGCGGGGCCACAATGGCCAACCAAAGATTTTTATAGAAATATATAGGAAAATTCTTTAAAAATCTTCTTCTTAAGAACGGCAAAGACATTATTGCTCATATTTATATGGAAGCATCCCCAGGTAGTGAAGATTCAAGTTTGTTCAAATCATGACCCCCGTGGGTAGGGCAGGGCCATAATGGCCAACATAAGTTTTATATAGAAATATGTAGGAAAATTCTTTAAAAATCTTCTTCTTCAGAACGGCGAAGACATTATTGCTCATATTTATATGAAAGCATCCCCAGGTAGTGTAGATTCAAGTTTGTTCAAATCATGACCCCCGGAGGTAGGGCGGGGCCACAATGGCCGACCAAAGTTTTATGTAGAAATATATAGGAAAATTCTTAAAAAATCTTCTTCTTAAGAACGGCAAAGCCATAATTGCTCATATTTATATGGAAGCATCCCCAGGAAGTGTAGATTCAAGTTTGTTCAAACATGATCCCCGGCGGTAGGGCAGGGCCAAACTTTTGGATTTAAACTTTTCAATAGTATTGTAATTTAATTTCTCATTTTTCCTAGGCACAATACCCGTGGGGATCCGGGTTAGAATAGGTCCTCAGTACCCCCTTGCTTGTCGTAAAAGGCGACTAAATGGGGCGGTCCTTCGGATGAGACCGTATAAACCGAGGCCCGGTGTCACAGCAGGTGTGGCACGATAAAGATCCCTCCCTGCTCAAAGGCCTCAAGTGCCGAGCATAGGCCTAAATTTGCAGCCTTTCACCGGCAATGGTGACGTCTCCATATCAGTGAAATATTCTGGAGAGGGACGTTAAACAGTATACAATCAATCAATCCTAGGCACAATGCTCGGGTGAGCGATGTGGCCCATGGGCCATTTATTACATGTAGTCGTAAAGACCAAATAAATTCTAAACTGTACTCTCTGGTTAATTGTTTATAAACTGCACACAGATAAGTCTCATTGTTTACTTAGCATGCAGAGGTGTTAATTAGCCACAGGAAATCACTTCTCGCTTGAACGCACATGCTGCTCTCCAGGTACAGGTAGCTTCTACCCTGGAGCAGTTAGGAGATTAATCTTTTCAGTTTGAAGGGGCATTCAAAGTGAAACATATATATTAAGGGATTAATTATTAGTCATTTTATTAAAAACAAAAATTAAAGACAATAAAATGATAATCAAACAATAAAATTGGAATCCAAAAAGATCCTTTTTTGAAAACGAAAGTAGAAAATTTCAAAGCATAACTGCTGATTTAATCTGCTAATAATAAAAATATTGTATAGTTTGCCAATTTAAAAAAAAATTGAAAATAATTTAGATTAAATAATAGTCTCAAGTTAAGTACACTGAATTTCTCCCCCTCCCCCAGTAGAGTAGATCATACTCATATTGTACATTGTATTTCTTTGTTCCATAAATATCAAATTTGGGCAAGAATGCACTCACCATGTATTCCAGCTTTAAAGATCGGAATAACTTTGAATAACAATAGAAATTCATGAATTGCAGTGACCCCTCTTACAAAACACAGCCTGGTACTTTCTTCTTACTTACTTTTAATTCCTGTAATTTTGCAAAGTTGCAATTAAGACCTAGAAGAATTGCTTTATTAATCTCATTATGCTACTTTCTATACTTTATTTCTGCGCAATTTACTGGGGGCCACTTTTTGTACACTAAGTGCAATCATTCTTTGTATGTGTTATTTGTGCTGTATTATAAAAGACTTAGTGATATCAATATTATAAATTTAAAAGTATTTCATAATCATTTATTTTCACGACAAAATGTCGCAAATTTAAAGCTTTGAAAATTGTTGTCACGCGCAAAATCCCCCATGGGAATTTTCAAAAGTTGGCATGTATGCATAAGGCCCCATGGGGGGCAGGACCATGAAATACATGTTTTTTGTTCCTCTATATGCTTTGTGCCAAAAATGGTTGAAATTAGCTGAGCGGTTGCAGAGAAGAAGCTGACAATGTTCAAATGTTAACACAAGATGCACGATGGACGACACACCACGCACAACGACAGATGAAAACAGATAGCAATAGGTCACCTAAGTTTTAAAAAGTTTAAGCACACCCCCCTAATGGTCATTACATAAGCTCTTTTGAGCCATTGGCTCAAAAGAGTTAAATCTTAACTCATTTCAGTTTGGAAGTCTAGTTTTGGCATAATTAAATGTTAAGCATGATTAAAATTTATACAAACATTTACTATGGCTCCTCTGATTCTGGACTGAAACATCAGAATTCCATATATTGACAGAAGCAACCAAAAGATGAGCAAGTATCCAGAAGAGTGCACTCCTTTTCTCCTCTCATACTGAATCATGATAACAAAGAATACCTACAAGATAAACAATTGTACTAGTCAAAAGTGTTTCATAACAAGTCACAACAAGAAGAATGAGCCAATGCTCACTTGTTTTAAAATACCCTATTCTGTGGGTTAATTCACATGCATCAGACATCCTTGTACTTCTAGCAATATCACTTCTGCCAAAATATCAAAATATCTATTTTAGTAACCATGGCAATACCGCTCATCATAATCAAAAACCAACAAGAGGCCCATGGGCCACATCGCTCACCTGAGCACTGCAGCTAGGAAAAAGTATAAATTGGTTTATTATGGAAAAGTTTTAATCAAAAAGTAGCCCCATGACCAATCATAGCTTTGCTATTCTTGAGAAGAAGATTTTTATAGAATTTTCCTATATATTTCTAGTATGTAAAACTTTGGTTGGCCATTATGGCCCTGCCTTACCCCCAGGGGTCATGGTTTGAAGAAACTTGAATCTACACTACCTGAGGATGCTTCCATATAAATATGATCAATTTTGGCTTTGTCATTCCTGAGAAGAAGATTTTTAAAGAATTTCTTATATATTTCTATGTAAAAATTTGGTTGGCCATTGTGGCCCCGCCCTTACCCCCGGGGGTCATGATTTGAACAAACTTGAATCTACACTACCTGAGGATGCTTCCATATCAATATGATCAATTATGGCTTTGTCATTATTGAGAAGAAGATTTTTAAAGAATTTTTCTATATATATCTATGTAAAACTTTGGTCGGCCATTTTGGCCGCACCCTACCCCCTGGGGTCATGATTTAAACAAAATTGAATTTACACTACCTGAGGATGCTTCCATATCAATATGATTAGTTATGGCTTTGCTATTCTAGAGAAGAAGATTTTTAAAGAAATTTTCTATGTATTTCTATGTAAAACCTTGGACGGCCATTGTGCCCCCCCCCCTACCCCCGGGGGTCATGATTTGAACAAACTTGAATCTACACTACCTGAGGATGCTTCCATATAAATATGATCAGTTATGGCTTTGCTATTCTTGAGAAGATTTTTAAAGAAATTTCATATATATTTCTATATAAAACTTTGGTCGGCCATTGTGGCCCCGCCCTAGCCCCTGGGGTCATGATTTGAACAAAGTTGGATCTACACTACCTGAGGATGCTTCCATATCAATATGATCAATTATGGCTTTGTTATTATTGAGAAGAAGATTTTAAAGAATTTTCCTATATATTTCTATGTAAAACTTTGGTAGGCTATTGTGGCCCCGCCCTACCCCAAGGTGTCATGATTTGAACAAACTTGGATCTACACTACCTGAGGATGCTTCCATATCAATATGATCAATTATGACTTTGATATTATTGAGAAGAAGATTTTAAAGAATTTTCCTATATATTTCTATGTAAAACTTTGGTTGGCCATTGTGGCCCCACCCTACCCCTGGGGGTATGATTTGAACAAACTAAAATCTACATTACCTGAGGATGCTTCCATATAAATATGATCAATTATGGCTTTGTTATTCTTGAGAAGAAGATTTTTAAAGGATTTTCCTACATATTTCTATGTAAAACCTTGTTTGGCCATTATGGCCCCGCCCTACCTCTGGGGGCCATGAATTGAACAAACTTGAATCTACACTACCTGAGGATCCTTCCATGTAAATATGATCAATTATGGCTTTGGTATTCTTGAGAAGAAGATTTTTAAAGAATTCTCCTATATATTTGTATGTAAAACTTTGGTCAGCCATTGTTGCCCTGCCCTACCCCCAGAGTTCATGAATTGAACAAACTTGAATTTACACTACCTGAGGATGCTTCCACATAAGTTTCATCTTTCCTTGCACAGTGGTTCTTGAGAAGAAGATTTTTAAAAGATACCACCAAATTTTCATTAATTCCCAATTATCTCCCCTTGAATGAAGACATGGCCCTTCATTTTAACAAAATTGAATCCCCTTAACCTAAGGATGCTTTATGGCAAGTTTGGTTGAAATTGGCCCAGTGGTTCTTGAGAAGAAGTCGAAAATTCAGAGTTGTGGAAAACTTTTTCAGATAGCCAGTCATTCAGACCGGCAAGAAAACAGAATAAGCCGGTCCGAAGTGATTTTAGTCGGTCCGAAATAGTTAGTCGCAAAATGGAAAAAAGCATAACATTTATTCATTTTATAACACATCTATTTAATAAATAATGTTGTTAATAAAACAAAATTCAGTCTCCATTTCCAAGTACTCTTCCGTTTTCTTTTAATTTTGCATTTATAACTTAATACAATACTATATTCAATTATACCGCCGCTTTTTGGCAGCTGACAATGCTCATTCAGCACAGTCAATGTAATTTTTTAAAACATTTATACATTTTGGAATTATATTAACCTAGGAAATGGGTCTAAAAATTCTTTGCATCGATAATCTGATAAAAAAGATAGCAACACGATCGGAGAAAAAACAAAAATCCGGAACGGTCTGAAATACTAGGTTAAATGCTTTCTCCACCTGTGCTTGAATATTTTCTGTTGAAATTTTTTATATTTAGCCTGTCTTTATTTGAAGTTTTTCTTTAATATGTTTTCTACCTAACTCGGCCCCAGTTGTGAATTTAATAGGTTACGAGAACCATGCTAGTTTCTCTTTCATTTACAGCCTCGATCTCGTTAAAAGAAAAGGTATTACGCAATCGCATATGAGATACGATAATTAAGATGGGAAATGCACAAAACAAAAAAACTTTAACAAAAAAAGGGGCCGGTCATTTGGACCGACATTGATAGCATTTCTACCGGTCATGCAAATTTTAAGCCGGTTTTGCCGGCATGACCGACAGTTTTCCACAACTCTGTTCAAAATGTGAAAAGTTTAAGACGACAACGACTACGACAACGAGGACAACGATAACAGACAACGGACAAATTGTTATCAGAAAAGCTTGCTTGACCCTTTGGCTCAGATGAGCTAAAAAGGTCAAGGGTGTTTTGAGTTATTGCCCACATTCCAAAAAGTTTACGCACACTGCACACCTCATAGAAGGCCATAGCAGAAGACCTAAAAATCCTCATTTTTTATCATTTATTTTCATGGTATCAATTTGTTTGGTTGAGAAGATTTTTAAAAGAAATCACCAAATGTTTATGGATTCTCCCCTTGAAAAAGCGTGTTGCATTTCATGTGACCCCCTATAAACAAGGATGTTTTGTGGAATGTTTAGTTTATATTGGCTCAGCAGTTCTTGATAAGAAGTTAAAGTTGTGAAAAGTTTACAAACAAATGGACAAACAGCTAGACAGACAGACAGACAGACAGAGGGACACTGAATAAACTGTGATCAGAAAAGCTCATTTAAGGCTTTAGCTCTGGTGAGCTAAAAAGTGATTTCTTACCATGGTAAGAAAGAGTAGCAGTGGAGACACAAATTCTACAGCTGGAACTGATAAACCTAACATCAAGGAGTAGACACTTCTACCAGTATCAAGCACAGCAATAGCAGCAATCCATCCTGCAAGTGCCTACAAAAAGTAATTTTGAGCAGGTAGCTATAATTCTGGAATGAATTGAATTTTTCATTGCTTTATTATGAATATTGTAATCACAGTGGAATATTCAAGCAGCCACCAGGCAAGAGCACTCACCGGAGTCAATATAACTATGTTGTTCTTTGAAATTGATTTTGTTTATATCAAGAGGCCCATGGGCCACATCACTCACCTGAGTACATTTGCTAGGAATAAAGCAAAAATCAGTTCAGTAAGGAAGAGTTTACCTGGAATGGGGGGTGTTGAAATTTAAACAAGACATGTTAGTAAAACACCTATGCGCCCTCCCCCACATTGGATTTTTTTAAGTCAAAGGAGCATAACTCTGTCCAAAATGATCCAATAGTATCCAAAAAAGAACTTGACCTACATATCTTTATGATAAATCTGTATACCAAATTTCATTTCTACTTGTGCAACCTCTGCGAAGAAAATGAACAGAAGCTGGTGGTGGACCCAAAGACAATGTTTCCATATCAAAATAACAAATGGCTTTGCTGTTCTTCAGCAGTAGATTTTTCCTTTTTACTGGGGTATTCATTTGCAAAAATTTCACTCTATTGTGGCCCAGCACTACCTTCATGGGCCTCATTTTTTAACAAATTTGATTTTACACTACCTGAAGAAGCTTCCACATCAATATGACTAATCATTGCTTTTCTGTTCTTGAGAAAAAAAAAATTTCCTATATATTCCAATGGGCCCTACCCCCGGGTCATGATTTTAACAATTTAGAATTTACACTAACCACAGATGCTTCCACATAGGTTTCAGCTTTTGAGGCCCAGTGGTTCTTGAGAAGAAGATTTTTAAAGATTTTCAATATATTTCTACGTAAAACTTGGATTCCCTATTGTGGCCCACCCTACCCCTAGGGGTCATGAATTTAAAACTTTAGATTCTACACTACCCCAAGATGCTTGAGAAGAAGATTAATTCTATAGAATAAATTTTTGCAGTAGTCTGAAATTTCTCTTTCTCTTCACCCAGGTGTTGTTGTAAGAGCTCATAGTGACGAGCGTACGTCTGCGACCCCACCCCTTTTTTCTCTTTTCTTGATTATCTCTTATATGTAAGGGGACTTTGTCCTTCATTTTATTTATTTAAAATCCCCTTCACCCAAGGATGCTTTGTACCAAGTTTGGTTATATTAGGCCAATAGGTTCTTGAGAAGTATTAAGTTAAAAATGTGAAAAATTTACAGACGTTCCGATGGAGGAAGGACATAAGGTGATCAGAAAAGCTCACTTGAGCTTTCAGCTCAGGTGAGCTAAAAAAATGTCCACGGACAGACAGGCAGATGGACAGACGGACAACAGACACGTTACTCTCGCATAGGCTTTTCTGGTCTCTGACCAGTAGAGCTAAGAATCACTTACTGTTTTCAAAATATTTAGAAGTGTGAAATTTATGGAAGGTTTTCGACTTTCATTCAAACTAAACACTCTGGCAGGAGAAAGAAAAATCAGATAGATGCAAGGAACCCACAGTAAAACAGTTTTTTGAAAACATGGTGGGAAATCAGGGTCTTCAGTATACCAAGTCTGGTTACTATCCTGCAAAAAAAAAAATTGGATAAGAATACACATTGCAATCAAATTCCTTCATGGCAGCACCAATAACAATAATGAAGATTTGTAGGTATGGTATCTAAATATTTGAATACGAGGGTTGTCCGTAAACTTAGTGGACAAGCTAAGAATTAAATAAAAGTTGTGTTATTGATATTTATTATTAGCATATTTCTAATCCTTAAGTAAATGTGAATTAAAAATTTTAAATCTTATTCAATTTCAAATGTTAAATTACAATTATGGCTTCATAATTAGATTTGGAATGGAACACAGAGCACCACAAAATTTTAATTAAAAAATTATTTATCACTTTATAAATTCATTTGTATTTTATAAAATTCAGCAAAAATCTGGATGACTTTTACATTATGAGGTTGAGAGAAGTCAAACAATCAAAACAGTCGCATCAAACCCGCAAATTTTGAACATTCTAAGTTGTTTTAACAGGGCTGAGCAATCAAAGTTAGAACATATTAACATAATCCGAATTGTTTAAAAAGGGAACTTTTTCTGAATAGGTGGAACAGTGAGCAGTGATAAAATTATAAGTAGACATCGGATAATCACCTACAGAGACCATTGCATTTTGTAATCAATCGGGAACATAGTAAAAGAAGCCGTATATTAGTATTTAAGTGGCATATAATATTTTTGGACGGAAGGACAGTTTACAGGATGACATATGTGAAGGAAAACCATCACATCGAGATTGCAGTGCTGTAAAAAACGAATTTCGTAAGGTGACTTTACCGTATTTTCATAAAATATATCATTTTTACACCCATGGAGGTTGGTTGATTGCAGGATATGTGACAGGCATTGTTAAATATTATTTTATGTATGAAACCTGAACATTTGGTGCACATATTTATGAATGGTTAAAGCAGCATAAGAAATGTATTGAGTTAAACAGTGACTATGTTTAGAAAAGTTACATGTACTCGTATTATGCTTTTGACGTTGGGTATCGTCAATAATTTTCATTTTAGTGCTCCAGGTATGTGTGTGTCTTTTTATAATCTAATAAAAATATTACTAGTTGTATTTTGTTTTTGTTGAAAACTTGCATGTAAATAAAATGAAACGGATTTAATGAAAATAATTTTTATATATTTTATGAATGCACAGACACACGGACACACAGACAGACGGACAGACAGACACACAAGGGTAAAACAGTATACCCCCTCTCCTTCGGAGCAGGGGTATAGATATTAGTGAATAAAGATGAATGCACAGACACACAGACAGACGGACAGACAGACACACAAGGGTAAAACAGTATAACCCCCTCTCCTTCGGAGTTGGGGTATAGATATTAGTGAATAAAGATTTTTCAGACGAGGGAAGAGATATGGACCTCTAATAAATATATGTGGTACACATGTAACTGATCACAACACATAGACATCAAAACTAGAACTGTCCAATATATAGGGACAAATACCCCTGCTAGGTTTATTCAGAGTAGGTGCCAATTCACAAATATTTTATGGATCTAAGAAGAGGTGTTCACTATTTTCTTAATCAAAGGCCTGAAGGGCCATAATGGCTTACCTGCTCGACATGGAGGTAAAATGTAAGAAAATGTAGTATACTTGAATATTACCAGTGTTTTCCCCAGAAATTTCTTAATGCAGGGGTGGGGGAGGGGCGCTGAATTGACGGCCTGGGGCGTTTCTTGGCAGTTGAGTTAATTGTATCTAAATTCATACTTAAATGAAAAATACAAATTCACTTATAAAATTCTTTTTTTTTTAAAAAAGGTAAATCCACTGTCTTTTTTTATGTCTCTACTTTTGCATGCAGTCATCTTGAAACTTTTTGTTCTCATTAAGTAGCACCAATGTAATGCGTACTGCATGTAGATATTGTCACTTGGAGCGCTTCTGAATATATAGGTCACTGTGTATCAAAAGCACATGCGTTTGAACTAAGTGCTTTCCCAGAGTTCATAAAGTAAATTCGTAAACATTGACAATGTTGATTACACGTTTCATTTTCAGTACATTAATGCAAAAAATGTCTTAAATATTATCTGTTTAAATAATGAATCTTTTTTTTTTAAATGTCGGAGCATCAATGTTATTTATAGAACGACCTGTGAATATTGGAAAACCCCACATCATGGCACATATGCATTAACCATGTTAACAAGTGTATTGCTTTTACCGTTTGTACTATATGACTGCCATCAATTACATTTTTATGGTTATTAAATATTTTAATCAACTACAAGCGTGATACTTAGTAATATACCAGTAATTAAATTGCAATGAAAAAAAATTGACAGCTAGGCTATTGCATCATACCCCGTGCCAAGATTCGCATTTAGTTCACATTAGTTGGCGGGAGATCGTGATCGCGTAACCGCCATGCAAAAACGGCCTTGGGAAATCACTGCTTTTAGCAACTGTTTAAACAGTCTGTAAGGTAAAATACATTTTATCTGTATTCCTACGAACTATCTGGCGCGATAACATACTCCCGACAGAGTTCTCTTTCTTTCATTTAGATCGACTTACCTACACGGTGGCACTGTTGACACATACGGTCAGAAAATATTCTTCCGCGTCCTGTTTATTCAATTTAGTTTTTTTATTTGGTTTATCTTGTCTTCAGTAGCGAAAATTAAATGAAAATAACAAGGTTTTTGATTAAGAACTTGGGTAGAATAGAATTAAGGAAAAGACGAGGACTATTTTATCTTGCTCATGTTTACTAGAATACATAGTGAACTCTTTGCCGTAAAGATACCGAGAGCTATAATGGCTTCGTAAGCCATAAAAACAATTCAAGGGAAAATATAACTGCTCATTATATTTTTTTAAATTAATGAAACTAAGGTGTAACCAAATAAAACATCAATACTAATACATTGTAACAGCTTTTTTTTATTTCATTGAAAAAAAATAAATTGCAACTATTTGTCATGATACTCTGCAAATTGATTACTGAACAAAATATTATACAGAATCAAATTAATGTTTTAAACTTTATATCAAATTCATTTTAAAAATAATAAAGTACCCCACCACAGCATGATACTCCCGTCAAATATTGTTCATTCCATTATTATAAACAATTTAGAGTGGAAGAAAATCATGTCAACCTTTAAAAGGATTTCCGTAATTTTTCCATTCCTTATAATATTTGTTGAAACATCTCCTGTGGTGTAAGAATTATTATAACAAATCATCAACTGGTACATTATAGCTTTACAAATGCCCCTCCCCCACAAACACACACACCTCTTTCATGTGGGGCATGATGCTCTGAAATTTGTCACTTGATATTTTCAAAAAAAAAAATTTTAAATATTATATAAATTTAACTTAGTCTTAAAAACTTAATCTATACCAAATTGACTTCATTAAGAAATAGAAGGCTGGCCATCAAATACATAATACTGTAGATCACTTAATTTTCGCTACACCTTATTTTCCCGAAAAAGTCATTGACTCTTTCCTAGCGAGAAAAAATTTTCAGGATTGTGGTCATTGCGCTATTTAATCTTAAGGAATTCTATTATACACGAGAATGAAATTTTCGCGAGCATACCGTCTCGCGTAATTGCGCGAAAATAAAGTTCTCGCTAATTAAAACTGATTTACAGTAGTGCTATTTAAACTGACCAGCAGCTCTGTCTAATCATTCCCGAAGGATACAGATAAGAACTGCTTGATCTAAGAGAAATGATTGAGACAGCTAGCTTTCCCACATTGAACTCATTAATTAATCTTTGTCTGGACGCATGTCCAATAATTACTTTCAAGGGATGAATGGATCTTAACTATTTTACTTTGTAGCCAATCAAAATGCATAATTGTATCATTCTGAAATTAAATCTGAAAACAGAGATTTTTGTTAATTTGTAAATTTGTTACAAAGATTTATACTGAAAAAAAAGTGTGTAATCTTGATGCATCATTTTGAATAAGGTTCCTGCATGATTCTTAGATTTGTAGGGACTATCTACCATTTTTTTTTTTAAATATTTGATGATTTATTTTATTTAATATCAGACTTAAAGTTTCAATCTGAAATTCATATTGAGAATATCACCTTCTCACAAACACACACA
>PRKT01000431.1:259597-284377 GCA_003671525.1 Saccostrea glomerata | reverse complement strand
AACTGAAAGTTTACTGGGGGGGGGGGGGGATTGGGGGCTTGAATTTTAACCCCCCAGGGGTTCATGATTTGAGCAAACTAGAATCTACACTACCTGAGGATGATTCCATATTAATATCACTAATCATGGCTTTGAAGTACTTGAAAAGAAGATTTTAAAAGGTTTCCCTATATATCCCTATGTAAAACTTAGGTCGCCATTTTAGCCCCACCCAAGCCCCTGGGGTCATGATTTGAACAAACTTGAATCTACACTACCTGAGGATGATTCTACATGAGTTTCATGTTTCCTGACCCAGTGGTTCTTGAGAAGAAGATTTTTCCTATATATTCCTTTGTAAAACTTTGATCGGCCATTTTGGCCTAACCCTAGCCCAGGGGATCATGGTTTGAACAAACTTGAATCTACACTACCTGAGGATGATTCCACATGAGTTGCATCTTTCCTGGCCCAGTGGTTCTTGAGGAGAAGACTTTTTAAAAATGTCATTAATTTTTCACTAATTCATTACTATCTCCCCTTGGAAAAGGGCGTGGCCCCTCATTTGAACAAACTTGAATCCCCTTCACCTTAGGATACTTTGTGGTAAGTTTGGTTCAAATTGGCCCAGTGGTTCTTGAGAAGAAGATGAAAATGTGAAAAGTTTACAACGACGAAGACAACAACAAAGATGACAACGACAGACAACGGACAAATTTTGATCAGAAAAGCTCACTTGAGCCGAAGGCAGCCGAAGGCTCAAGTGAGCTAAATATATTTTACAATTTCAAATTAGTTTATTATACAATATCAAATTAGTTTATTATACAATATCAAATTAGTTTAGTCAGTGACCTTGTGACTTTGATGATGACTTATATGCTAAAATAACTTTTTTTTAACTTTGTTGCTGCCAGGTGCATAGTGTTTCAAAAATACATCTTGTTTGTATCATGATGATCAACTAAGTAGCTACTGTGAATGTATTATATTTAGCGTGTACGATATTTGGTGGAAAATTACTTTTGAATAAGTTAGCGTAAATTTGATTTAGCGCGTTTCTTCATATTCTTATGTATGTGTTTATATGCGAGACATTTAGCGTTGTACTTGATTAAGCGGTTGCTGAGTTCCGCCAAAGCCGCTAAAAAGAATACACAGCCAAATGTAATACGTTTACAGTATTTCTTACTGACCATGTGGCATGTGACTTAATTAATTTTACTATTACCTACACATGCATCAGATTTTAATTCAAACTAAATACAGTGTATGCTTAGTGTTCGAGCTTTATTTATCAAATTCAAAGTATTGAAAGTGCAATAAAATAATTACCTCTTTATATAGGTAGTAATGTAGTGTTGCCGCAATATTGCTGCAGCACAACCTGAAATAATACTGATATTGCATTGCAGCAACATTGCTGCAACACCATTCTGACAATATTGCAGCAAATCTAATTTACATACGAAAAATGATATTACCACAATATTGCGTCAATATTGCAAGAATGTTGCTACAATATTGCTGCAATAATGCCGCAACACCTTTCTGGCAATATTGCAGCAAATCTTGTTTACATACAAAAAATGATATTACCACAATATTGCTGCAATATATTGACAGAATGTTGCTACAATTTTGCTGCAATAATGCCAGAAGATTTTGCCAGAATGTCAGTATTTTGGTAAGGGGGCCGCCTTTAACTTTTTAAAAAAAGTTTGAACAATCAAAGAATTATTTTTACTTTTTATAAAAACCACGATGGTTCTTTCGTTTTCAAGTATCTAAATGAAAGTAGATTTTTAATTAAATATGAATCCTTGAGCCTGAAAGAATTAACAATTGCATCATTGCTTAAGGTAGTCCCATCCTCAGGTTTAAAAAATTAGCAGTTGATCCTCAGGTTTAAATCAAAGGCCTGAAGGGCCTGCGAGTTGACTCGCTCGAGTTTTTTAATACATCTGGACACCATACCTTATATTCAGCTTATTTTGCATGCTAAGAGATTGAATATTATATGTCTCCATAATCGGTTAAAAAATAAAGTGTATATTGCTTTTCCTTCTTATATACAGGTTGGCACTAATGGGTTTCCGTACATATATTTGTGAAAAGCAGCTATCAAGAATTTAAGCACACTAGCTGCAGTGGTCAGTGTTATGGAGTAATTAGTTTAAAGATTCCCACAGCAAATCTGGATTCTAAAAAAAGATTTTTCAAGCACTCTAGCTGCAGATAATGAGAGCAGCAGGTGTTTGTGTTAGGGAGTATTTCAGGTCAATTATAAATAAACTTCAGATGGGAAGATTAGATCCACCTTACATGCTTGAACATATATTCATACGCAGTAATTGTACATCATACAGATATTTCATCAAAAATTTCTTGAAAAGCTTGAAGACATAAATAATATAACAATATGAAATTTTATACAGTTTTCACCTCCTAAGTTTATACAATCACTCAAACAAAAGCATTTTTTACTAGAACTATCATATTTGGCGGATGGATCACCTTGATAAATGCGTGATAAATTTTACAGCTCTGTAACGGCTATGTCAACAGGGAGTAGCTTGCTTCGCAAGCCAACTCAAAAATTAGCAGTTAAGTAATGAAAAATATTCATAAAAGTATCTCTGAATCCAAAAAGTTATGTAAATTTATCCACAGTATTTCTTTAAAGTTAAAGAGTAAAGTTAATCATATTAAATAGGGAAAATTGTCAAATCTCCAATATTTTTGCAGAAAAAGCGAATTGGAATATCAGCAATGCATTTTCTAATTTCAAATTGATCAACAAATATATTTCAGGTTAAAAAACTATAGGTATCCAGTAGGGATGTGCGATTTTATCGGTATACCGGTATATCGCGATTTTTTGTTGCGTGATACGTATCGTGATACGGAGACCTAAATACCGGTATTTAGGTACATATTATCAAGTCCAAAAATTTTTCATTTATTTGTTCAATCTTTCAAATTACAATTATAAAAGGTCTAGAAATGTTGAAAAAGGTGAAAAGAACGGCATCTTACCATCCAAACATGATTAATTTTATGTAAATGAAAATTTCAAAAAAGTGAAATTTTGTTTTTTTAGCACATTTTAAAGAAAAATAATGACACTTCATTAAAAATTAGTGTAAAAATTGCTTGTAAAAATATCATGATATTATCATGATATTTCGGGAAAAAATCGTGATATATCGCGATACAAAATTTTTGGCGATACCCATCCCTAGTATCCAGGCATTCAGAGAAATTGTCATGATAGATGAAAAGAAAAGTCAAAGTTGAGATTGAATCATAAGCCTTATTTTCCTCCATATAAAAGATGCAAAAATAGCTTCCCAAGATACACAAAAACAGAAAATATTGATTAAAACTTCAATTAGAAAAAATAATTTGATTATTATAATAAAGAGAAGTTTTTGTTTTGGAATAAATATAATTTATATCTTCCAAGAATTATCATAAAAAGTAGGGATGTCAACGAGTACCCGGTTAACCGGGTACTCGATCGAACGTCCGAGTATCGAATAATAAAATCGGTACTCGGTTACTCGGATATATTTTTGAATATTTCGTAGCTTATTTATTAATGCAATAAACAATCTGTTTTAAAACGTTAAATGCTCATTGTACTTGTACATACAGTAATTAGGGTTTCCCACACCTCGAAATGACCGTTATCGCCTTTGGCAGTGTTTATATAGTAATTATCGTGACCAAGCACCTGCTACCTGGCCTTCTCACGTTTGGCTGTCTTATACCATTATTTTTGATTTGCTTTGTTTGTTTTCACTGAACATCGTTTAAGGTCTATTATGTTTAAATAAATTAGATAATTTTGTAAAATCTCTGAGAAGCCGTAAGTTCTCAGAAAAGAGACAGATATTACACGTGCGATTGTTGATATGGTTGTGTTTGATTACACGCCAACACAAATGGTTGAAGGCAAAGACTTTTAAAAACTGATGTCCATCATTGCACTAAACTGCAAAATACTGTCCCGAAATACTATATAATACAGGAGTCAAAAAGTGTGCAAAAATAGTAAATTCGCTCCGTTATGAGAACTCAAGGTCAAGTTCAAGTTGATACTGCACTTAGCTCTGACGACTGATACCTCAAACACAACAAAGAGTTAAAATTTACGGAATTAATTTTTTTTTAAACAAAAACAGTGTGAACCACTTATGATTTTATTTCTTGTGTTTATCTGATATTTAAAAAAAAATGTTAAATAAATCATTTGTTAATTTCCGTCGGACACGAAGTGCTTATCATTGTTACATTAGAAAAACACTTACGGGTAAACCTCGTATCAAAGCATGTGGTTTTATTTCTACATGAGTTTTCAATGTTTTACAGTCATCAATTTACTTGTTCATATTTATTTACACTTTTTACCGAGTACCCGGGTACTCGATCGGAAAAACGTCCGAGTAACCGAGTACTAAAAATTGACCGATTTGACATCCCTAATAAAAAGGAAATCAAGAATGATTTGTTCAGCTTAAGTAAATCTGGAACTGAAATTTGAAGGTATTGGTTTTTTTTAAGTAGATAAATTTCATCTTTACAAAGTATTCTAAAGATGCATGCATCAAGACACATAGTGTAAATAAGAAGATGCATGATCAGAGGCAAAAGTGTAGCATGAGTTTAGATGCATGTGTCAAGATGCACAGTGTAAACCGGTCACGATTTTTATACTTTTTTGTTATTTTTTGTCTTCTATTTCTGCCATGTATTCTATAATACATAGTGTAAAAGGCTTTTGCTATTATTGCAAGACACCACAAATCACTTCTTATGTCATATCCTGCTAATATTAATAAGCATTGGTATCTAAGGTTGGATTCAAGAAAATCTAATTTCCCTAAAACTGTCTTAATTTTTTATCCTTTTATAGGGTACAAAATTAAATGTTAACTTTTATAAGACCTTTTCTAAGACTTTCTAAAACCTTGAATCTTATTAAGATGAATAAATGAATTGTTGCATGAAAAAATTTCCTTTTCAAGCTTCATTTTGATGCATTTGAAATTAAATATTGATTTTTGGAGTTATCCTTCCAAACTGAGGATAGGATATCCTTAACATTATTATTTTTTTATAAAAGTGAGTGCAGCGAGTGTTGCAAAGGGGCCCTCATCACTGTGAGCTCTAACGACAACACCTGGGCGAAGAGAAAATTTAGACTACTGCACATTCATTCTATAGAACTTTTTTCCACAGTAGCTTTGGACCAGCCCTGCATTGCTTCATTTAGCTATGTTCTCATACAAAAATTCAACAAAAAATAAACTCCCTTTGATTTAATGGATATATTGCAGATAAATAGTAAATATATAATATATTTTATAATAAAATATATAATACATTTTTTTTATTTAAAGATGTACAACACACTGGGGGAGATAATTCTTGCGATTTCAATTGAAGTTTGATGTGACGTCAAATTAAACGTTGGAAATAAAGCGTCATGATAACGAATACCGGTACTACAATCCTGATGTATCAATCATAAAAGAAAAATGGGATATGGGGCTTGATTGTGATTATGAGTACCATATATACTCATTCCTTATCCATGATTATTTTTTTATTAAACCGATTAAACTCTGTAAAAAGTAAGACACAAAAGATCATCCCTTGATATTTATTTCATTTCATACACAATAAATTGTGTTCTTGATCAAATTGCAGCAATTTTTTTCTGAAAATTTTATTTTTAGCCTACATTGCCTAAATTCTCGTCAAGTACAATTGGCTACATAACATTCCGATTAATGGTCTATATTATAATTTGTGCATTCACAGTATAAATATTGTTTTGTTCTTCTTTAATTACTAAAAACAACACCAATAAACAAACAATTTTTTTTTTTACAAAATCGATGTTGTTCTCAGAGCCTTACTGATCAAAGAGGAACAACTCTGAAAATGCGGGATATGTTTGTTTCTCCCTTTACTTACTGTTTTCCGCATACATAGAATCAGATACATTTACAGCAAGACCTGATAAATCCGAGAATTAGATACTATATAGACCTAATACACACAATGTAAGTATAGAAATTGGAAAGGAATTGTTCACTAGTACTGTTATTATCTAACAATGTCGATTCGCATTTCCTCGAATCAAAACAAAACGTATAGAATATCAATGTATGCATGAATAAATATAAATCAAAATAGATGAAGAGTTTAATGTTTGATATATTGAAGTTAATGTGGCAAATACGGAATTTTCATTTTATTTTATCTTTAGAAGCAAGGGAATTAAGAATGCATACAATATATATTGTGAGGGATGTACATGCATATGTAAAAATTGGGGTCTTTAAAGGTCACGGATAGTGCGCACGGACCAAGGTTAAAATGACATAAACTCTCATATGAAGTGTTCGGATTAAAATAATCATTTTCTATATAAGACAAGTCAACAATTAATAAAAATTTTATGTAACACAAATAAAGAGGCTTATAATAACCATTTTATGATATCTTAATTAAGTATCGCTTACTATATAGGCAGTACAAATACTAAACAAAAACCCTAACAAATATGTGTCAAAATTCGACAAAAAAAGCGACATCGGCCATCCGCACAGGGCAGTGTCCGATCAAAAAATTAGTTTTTATACTGTTGAAACAACATAAGAGACAAAATATTTGTTAAAACAACTTAAAATTATTGAAATATATTTAGTATATCAATTTCCGATTGGTTTATACAATTTTTCAACGGTACAAATTCGGAGACACTACAAGAAGAGCAAGAGCCATCTTATGCATAAAATGGCCCTGTACTTATCTCAATTAATTAACTATTGCCCTCTTTCCCATTTCATATATTAAAATAAAGTAGACACTTGGTGCTTTTATTTCCTATTACAAAATTTCTTTTTGAGAATCCAGATTTTGGAAAACGGGTTTGAGAAATTGCAATGTTCTTGAAATTTGCAGAAAACATGAGTATTTGACTACCTTCACCAAAGAATTAAAATATGAGCACAGCCCACGATCCAAAAAATAAAACATGTTTTTTGATCTTCGGAAACAGAGCTTTCGTTATGTATTTGCATATTTTGGATCAGAGGTTGTGCTCTATATGAAATATTGAAAAAATGCTTCAACTTTAGGTCATTTTCAAAGGAATTTACAAGATTTGAGGAAATGACGCATTTAATGACGTCATAATGCATTGACTAGATGGATAATTACGTCACGATTTATAGATACGTGGTCACCAACACTCCAAGTGATAAATACTGCATTTGCAACCTAAACATAGCAGTTTTGATTTTTCAGGAATTCTCAAGGCCAAATAAAGCCCAAAGTGGCTCTTGCTCTTTAAAAACACCTTGTAATTTACTGAAAATGGAGATTCCTATTCATGACGTTAAAAAACGTCAAACTGGGCTTTGCAGTTTGTGTATAGAACCTGTTTATTTAGATGACGCTCATTAATTTTTGTGCATTGTTTTGAATTTTAAAAATTAAATAAATAATAATCTATACTTGAACATTATTGCTAGCACTTGGAAGTGTGTTGCACCTTAAAAAAGAAATGAAGTGTGTGTCCCTGAACATGCTTTACGTCAAAATCCAAATGTTTGACGTTATAATGAAATTAGCTTAACATCAGACTGGTCCTTGCGCACAATCTGCGATCTTTTAAGACCCCAATTTTTTAAATTATATTAAGTTTCATAAATAAAAATTATAGCGAGCTCAGCGAGGCAGCGCAAAGCGCCGCTCGCATAGCGAGCTCAATAGACTAACGTGTACGAATGGAGGAAATTCAGGTTGAAATCTGCACATTGTTCCAAGAAATTTTTTTCTCACCGCGTGAAAAAATTCCAAACTCCCAGATATCCTTTGCGGTGCATAGCAACATGATGGCTAAAACATAGCAACAACTTACTTGAAAAAAATACAAACAACGATTTATTGCAATTTCCATGCCATACAACTATCGTTTGTGTCCTAAGTCAACAAGATTTTTTATCTGACGTCATACTTTTGTCACTTTAACAGTTCGGGTATTTCCGATTTTGTCGGAAACTTCCGAGAAATTCGGAATCCCGATCCCGATGCCTAGGAAGTGATTTCTTTTTATTGTTTTGCTTTTTTCTTTCTTTTTCTTGAATGATAGGCAGTACATGTGTAGGTTTATGAAAGTACATAACTGCGCTCGCATCAATGGTCACACCGTAAAACATATTACAATTCTGACTTGGTTTTTCATAAGAAATATTTTGATATCAATAGATTTTATTTTAATTGACAAAAACGTCATTGTCCACAAACTTTTCAGACAACCTTCATAGGCTAATGATGTATCCCCACGGCCGCACACTGTGTTGTTTGAAATAATGACATGTAAGAAACTATAATCATTCCATTTATATCATAGGGCCAGAATTTTTTTATTTTTAGGTTTACAAACCTGCCGCTCGAGTTTTTGAATTTTCAGAAAAAAATAAAATTGAGAAAAACAGAATTTTTTCTTTCCGATGTCAAATTTGAGTCAGGATCGAGATTTCAAATGTATGAACTCGTACTTCGGGTTTCAAAAAATGCATGATGACGGGTAACGAAGGTAGATTTGTCAAGTCCATAGCAGCACTAAACCTTGGTTTAATGTAAATATTTATTGATAGGAGTGCCATTCAAAACGTCTCACTCATTCAGGGAACAATTTTATAAAGTGCTGACAACTTTGTTGCACAATGACATGTTGGTGAGATAATGTATCGGTATTCAAAAGTATCTGTCATCTGTCTGTAAATTAATTTCCTCCCACAGGTTTAAAACTGCCCATGGTAGCTCTTGTCAGAGACATTGTTTAAGTTTCTGTTATAGCTTTCAATCTTAGCATCATTCTTCAGAAAGGGGTTGCTTATGCATCAGATGTAATGAATAAAACTATGGGAGAGATTAAGTCCATTTGAGAAGAAATAAACAATTATAATTTTGCCTAAAGAAACAAAATATTTCAAATATTTAAAAACAAGTATATACAAAATTACAAATATACAGGCAGGTAGTATCTTTTGTGGCAGCCAGAAAAATTATTTTACACTTCATTGAAAAAAATTCCATCCTACTCCCCAATACTCCCTTTCTGTTTATTATTTTAGGTCTCAACTCTCAAGTAAATTTAGAATATCAACACATTCATCTAATACATATTAAAAAATTATATTTAATATGAAGATATATATTTGTGTATATTGAAAGAGTTTAAAAAATCTTCTTCTTTTTTTTAATCTGTATTTTGTCCAACATCACAAGATTTATCATTTAAATCACTGGCCCCAACTGGTAAACAATTAAAGGTTCTATTTTCCCCTTTGTAACCCTTATGTGTCCAGTGGCAAGGAGCCTGTTAGGAGAGCATTAAAAAAAGAAGCAAAAATTAATATAGAAAAAGTCGATAATGTATCCAAAAAAAAATAATTTTATTTTTTTTTTTATTTCCCCCTCCTACGGGACTTTTTCATTCTGATGTTCGTAAACCTAAAAATAAAATAAAGTGCCACGCCACAGCATGATACGCCCGTCAAAAAATTACAATTATCTTAAACAATTAAAAGTGCAAGAAAATCATGTCAACCTTGATTTTAGATTTCCATGATTTTTCAACTCCTTAAAAAATTTGTTTATCCATCTCCTGTGGTGTAGGCATTAATTATAACATATATTGCATCATTCATAGATTTTTATACTGGTTGTGTTAGACCTTGCCAAATGCCTATCATATTAAACAATATCAAATTAGTCTTAACAACTTAATCTATACCTAATTAATTTTGAAAATAAAAGGCTGGCCATCAAATATAAAATGACCAACAGTTCTTCTGTCTAATTCCCAAAGGATACACTGTCAGTTAAGATAATGCTCTGAAGAAATGATTGAGACAGCTATAGCCTTGCTACATTGAACACATTAATTAATCTTTAACTGGATGCTTGTCTACTCATTACTCCCAAGAGATTATTGGATCTGCACTAACTACCATAAAGCATTTTTAAAACATATAAAACCTCAATGATTTTTTTGTTAGATTTAATGGCAGACAGGTTTTAATATGCAATTCATATGGACATGCTGATTCCACCCCACCCCCATAAAATTAGTTTTTTAAAGTTCATAATATTATGTAATATCAAAATAGTTTATTATGCAAAATCAAATTAGTTTTATTTACTTCTCATCAAATTCATTATAAAACTTATGCTAGCCAACAAGAGCTATTTTTAATCCAACAGGATTACCCATTTGGCCCAATACTCAAGGGATATAGATAGCACCGATGCTCTTCCTCACACTAAACTCATTAATTTCTCTCTCTAATTTGACATGCAATTTTCTGTTATCAAAATTCTTCTTGACCAGTGCTTGATAATTAAACTCATGGGAGTGGTGGAATTTCTTTAACATACATTACATTTGTTATAGATTGCTGTCAAGTATATGCTAAAAAAAATAAGTATTTTCTTGATTTAACATTTTTCTAATAAGGATAGTGCAATACTTTTACATTTTTTGGAGTGTGTAAATGAAGAGAAAAAAATGTTTTTTTTAATTCTCACTTAAATTAAAGGTCACAGTGACCTTGAAACAGGTCGCGACACACCCTCTACCTAAGATGCATGAAGTGGCCAAGTTTGATGATTCTAAGTTTAATAGTTTTCTAGTTATGGACCGGACAGGATTTTTCCATATTTGGCTATAACTTTTTAATTATAGGTCAGAGCGACCTACTTTTTGTGCGCGACACACCTTCTACCCAAGATGTATCAGCTGACCAAGTTTGATAACTCTATAGGCCTTATAGTATTCAAGTTATGAGCCGGACACGAGAAAAGCTAACAGACGGACGGACGGACAGACGGACAGCTAGACAGACAGACGGACATGAAGCCTATAACATAATACGTCCCGTCTTAAGACGGGCGTATAAAAATGCTGGCCTAGGAGAGTTGAACATACACTGTTGTTTTTTTTAAATAAGGCCACATAAAATTAATCTTTAGATTATCATCCTAATTTGCTAAAAAAAATTGGGGCGGGTGGGCGGATTTTATTTCTTATAATTGTTAAATTGTATAAGTATCAACAAAACATGGACTCTTTGTACGCATTTTTTTTTCATTATGTTAATGCCTATATTAATAGATTTTCTTTTCATATTCTTTTAAATATTTTTAAAAAATTCTTGCTTAAAAAAAATGAAAATTCATAGTTAATAAACAAATTATTAAGTACACATATACAGCACACCCAATGGGGATACCAATAAATTGTGTATGCATGACTTCTCATTGGTTTTTCCCCAAAATACATGACTAACAAATCCCTCTGTTTAGTGTAAAATATTATAGATTTCCACCTTCCAAAATTGGATTGTTCTTGAGACTTGAAATATTCGACATTAAAATGGGTCATATTTGCAAAATCTATGAAATATTCTAATGAAAAACCTAGGTCTGAACAGTTTTCAGATTTAACATTTCCTTAGCACTTCACATACTCAGAAGTCTGCCAACGATGTTTTTTTTCTTCAAAGTAAAATCACACACATCCGGAGATCTTTAAAACTTGACTAGGTGTCATTTTCCTCATGTATTTTAGTTAGTTAAAATCTCATTAGAAATTGTTCATGCCAGTGATGGTTACGGTATCTAGACGTGTTTACAGTCTTCACGAAAACTTTTCTGAGACACTAGCCAGTAGGGCTAGTGGATCAAAGCAAACAGAAAGACGGACAGACGGACGGACACGAAGCCTATAACATAATACGTCCCGTCTTAAGACGGGCGTATAAAAAACAAAATAAAGACATTAATGTATCTTAGAGTAGTCTATCTGCTTGCCCCATTATATCACAATCAAACTAAAACTGTATTTGTAATGGCATTCTAAAATTATTTTACAGAAATTTCGATTTTTAGTAACCATGGCAATACCTTTCCTCTAAATTTAAAACCAATGCATAGAATTATGTATCTTAGTATAGTCTACTTGTGTGCCAATTAAGTAATATTAAAATCAGAACAAAACTGTAGGAGGAGTAGCATTTTGAAAAATTGTTTACAGACAGAGAGACGGACGGATACATTACTATCGCATAACCTCTTATGGTCTCTGACCAGTAGAGCTAAAAATTGCTGAACCAGCCTTATTAATTTTTGAGACAAGTTAATCCTTAAAGAACTACGAAACGATAGTATTGTTCTCCCGCCTACCTCTAAGTCAATTCTCAAAAGTTAACATATTCGAATGATTTTCAAAATTTTTATAGATAATTATATGAATTTTCATAAAACGTTAATTATTTGGGATAGCAAAGAGAGATAACTCTATAATTTTGGTAAAACTTGTGTTTTTCTCTATAGAAATCAACGGAAAACGCAAAATATTTTTAAAACATCTTTCCCCCCCGTGAAACAAAAATTCCTTTTTACAGGTAATATGGACTGTCATTTTACAAATTTATGTCAAAGCTTTTTGTGTTTCACGGGGGGGGGGGGGGGGGGGGAACATATGTTTGTAGACATAAAACGAAAAAAAAATGCTAATTTTTCACCAATTTTAAAGCTATTTATAACTAAATGATTGTATTTTATTAATTTATACATGTTTTATTTATTTGCGTAAAACATAAGAAAAGATATGAGATACATTTTATCATATTTAAGACTATTTCAAAATATGGTGGTTCTTGAAAGTTCGATTTCACCAGGAAATATCGTCTACCCCCCTTTTTTCAAGAGTTGGAATTTATGATAATTTACTATCTAGCGCTGGAATTAAAATGATTAATAAATAGCCATAGAACTGTTCTTTGTATTAAACAAAGATTTAATGGCCAAATTGCCATTAATATTAAATCTAATGGGTGCAAAATATAGGCGGGAATCAACAGTTAGAGTTCGTAGTTCTTTTACATTTTTAACAATATTTTTAACTAGGCGGACTTTTAAATTTTTATTAAAAATTGTCACATTCTAAAGCTGATAAAATATTCTAAATTTTCCTTAGTTAACAATTTACTCTTTGGAGTCCAATTCTTGGCAATACATTGTACTTTCGGCATTAAATTGTTCGAATCATTTTATTGTTACTACTGTAAACAACGTCACGTGTCCCCAAAATCTAGAGCTTTCTCGACTCTCCCGCAAAAGAGTGGTAGGAAGTTAGATAACTGAGAGGTACTCGCGATATTACATATTGGATATTACAATTGAAAAAATATTGAAAAATTTGAAATGCATTTATTTTTTGTGGGAGAAAAGAAAAATTGTTTCTGGTATGTACCTTTAAAATTAATATGTATCATTTTATACCCTTTAAATCCCCTAACTGCTCCAGGCTACATGTAAATCGGGATCATCGAGAGGATCCCACCTAAATCGGGAAAGTTGGCATGTATGAGTTTGAAAAACTTGTAGGTTTTGCGTGATGTTTTAGGTAAATAAACATGGCGATGAAGAAGTTGCCTATCCCGTTAGTATATAGGTCCCTGATATTATCAAATGAATTTTAAAAACCATAAACATGCACCTCCCTGCTGATACAAATACTTTTTTGTGCCTCTATCGTAGGAGAGTTACAATCTAAAACTCATGGATAAAATATCCTCCCCTAGCCCCCACCCCACCCCACCCCAGTTCTAAAGCTAATGCATGTGTGAAGTTTGTTAAGTTTTCAGTGTTAAGTTTTTGGAGATTGTCTTGACTGTAAACTACACCTGATTTACTACATGTAACATATTATGCCAATCTGTAAAATTGGGATGGATGACTAGAGGTTTACCAAGTGAGTAAAGTTATCCATTTTTTTCTATGGGTGGCACTGTAGCTCTCTGGTCATCCATCACAGTTTGAGCTACAGGTCTGCTAGTTAGAATAATCTGATATGTCAAGCCCTCACTGGGTCCTTAGGAGAATTAAGCATTGAATTCATATTTAGGGATGTCTTCAGTCCTATAACACACCTGGCCGTGCCAACAAATTGTATACCGCGTGTTAGCACAGTATGATTATTTGCCAGCACGGCCAGGTGTGTAATAGGACCAGAGACATTCCAAAAAATAAATTCAATGCTTACGAGGGGTGATCAAAAAGTTCGCAAACTATCTCTATATCTACAAAACCACAATTCAGATTAGAATGAAATTCGGTACACACATAGTCATACACAAGGTCTATAAATAGCATATGCTGAATAAAGTTTCTCTCCTTGTTTGTGACGTCACAATGTGAAAATGATGTCACTATTTAGGTCACTTGTGACGAAAAATGGTTGTCTCAGTCGAACGCGTTCAACAAAAAACTTTACAATTTATTGTAATATCTTAGAAATCCCTTTACAGTATCATATAATAATTTGTACACAGTTTATTGAGATAAATGAGTTCCTATAAATTCAATTAATGACTGGATTAATCGTTTTAGTGAAGGAAGGCTGATGGTTAAAAATGATACTTGTCATCTTGCCAAGTGAAAGCAAGTTTGAAAAGATATGTATTTCTAATTAAGCAATTTGCTATCAAAGACCTCCAATTAGCACCTTGAAAAATAGTTGAATATTTGAACAATGATATAAGTATTAAATACCTAAGATATCGTTTACTTTAGATTTTAAACATATTAGATATGATAAAAAGGATGCACCCATTCTCTATCCACCTTGAATAAAGGTCTCTCCTGAGACAGAAGATTTGTGTTTTAATGGTCGCCATGCTTATTTTTGGAAAGGATGTTATTATCCACCCATTCTGTTGCCGAGATATGACCATTTCTGACAAATGAACTGCTCTTGTCATAAAAATTAACTCACTTGGAAAGAAATATAAAACTCGGAAAAATCTTTTAACTTTTGTGACAGAAGGCTACAGAGGGGGTCACGTGAACGCCAATATCACGTGATTCGCGCATGCGCAGAACGGTGGTTGATGTGCATTATAATCGGGGAGGATTAATTTATTATAAAATATAATCAACATTAAAACCAAATATTTTTTCTTGTATGGAAGTTATTCAATTAGTTTGCAAACTTTTTGATCACCCCTCGTATATTTACATTCTCTTATATTTCCTCTTTATTATTGTTAATTTCTGTAATGCATTAATGCATAAAGTTCCTACTGTGTATTCTACAGCGCGGTGACAATGTTTCATGTGTGTTATAGAAATTTGAACATCATAGATTTCTCATGGATTTCATATAGAAAATTACACTGAATGTAAATATTATCATGTTAACGATAGAACGTTCTATCTACAGGTCTGCAATGCATTCTGCAGCTAGGCCTACTGCTTTGTTAGCCTAGGCCACATTTTAAATATGACGTTATTTAAATATTACGAAAATACAAGCACAGGGGCTTGCTCCCTGCTAGCTGCAGATCTGTAGCGTTATGGTTTTATATTAGGCCCCTATTAGGCCTATATTTGTCTTTGACCATAACACTATAATTCAATAATGCAGAAAGGAGCAATTCACAGCGTAATATACATTTATTGCATGATAGTGAGGGAAATATGAAGACTTATTCAGCCAAGAAAAATCATATTCCCCGAGGGCTTCGCCCGAGGGGAATATGATATTTCTTGGCTGAATAAGTCTTCATGTTTCCCGAACATTCATGCAATGAATTGTTTATTATACCGAAACAAGCAAAACCTTTGAAATAAACATAAACTTTCAAATTCGGCACCGCTCTCTAATTCACTTTCATTGTTAACGTAAAGTTACTATAAAACCCTTTGGTCAACACATTGTCATCAGTTTTGTGACGTAAACTAGGCTATTATGACGTCTACTACTCTCGGTAGTTTTTGTTCAACGAACGAGAACTATATTGCGGGAAAATTCACTAGGTGTTCCGAAGAGGTGGAATATGATGAGAAGCGTGCCGACTACGGGAAATATGAAGTTTTACGGCCCCGATCATGTGATAACCTAGAACCAATCAGATAACGCGTTGTGTAGAATATTTTTAATGAGGTATAATAATATTTTTTGCGCACTTTGAGGGAGAATTTCTTCCTTTTCTAGCATTGGACATGATTAGTCAATCAACTTATTTTCACTCCCTAATTCTAGACACATTATTTAACTAATCTGTATATTTTATCCATCTCCCAAGTGAACCCTTTATAGTCATCTCTACATGTGATAGACTCGCTTGATTAAAATTAAATTGCTGAAAATTCCCTTCAAGCGAGTTTATTGCCTGTAGCGACAACTATAAATGGTTGGGAGGTGGATAAAATATACATATTGGCTACAGAATGTGTCTCGAGTGAGTGAAAGGTACATTAGTTGATTGGCCAATGCTAGAAAGTTAACTATTACCCCCGAAAGTGCGCAAAAATATTGCGCAGTAAATTGCACCCTTAAAATAAATACCCCAGGTATTATCATTACCGTATATGTTTTTTTTTTAAATTAATAATTATTACGCACCGGGAACAAGCCCCTGTGATATACATGCAAGTAAAATTATCTATTTGACAGTTACCCATAGCGCGTCTCCACAAAAATCATTACTAATGCCCATCTTGAATCTTCTCGGTTTCTACTAGGCCTTTTACGATCATGCGTCCTTGTTACCGATTTACGACTGTTGGATGGTGAGCTGAGACTTCTCGTCTATTAGGCCTACGATCATTCGTCCTTGTTGCATTCGGCACACCGGTGTCCAGTCAAGTCGTACACAAACCGAGTCGTACACAAACCAACTCGTACACAAAAAGTCAACTCATACACAGAAAAAGGTCAACTCGTACCCAAACAAGAAGTCAACTCGTACACAACATTTATATACGATTGTTATGAATTAATCTTACACGAATAATGTTTAATCTATAAAAAAAAATATAAAAGTGAAGATCGAGAAGTATTACTTTCTTTAAGTTTTTTTCATAAATACTTTTATTCAACTTCTTTGGGTTTTATTTACAACTATTAGGAATTAGTTCTATGTGAATAAGGTATAATCCAGAAAAAATAAAATTAAAGAACAAAGAAAAGTGTTGTTATTATTTATTTATTTATTTATTTATTTATAAGATTTCTTTTTCAAAAATACGTTAGTGGCTTGACACCCCGATTTAACCGTGGCTTCTCTTATTAGGTATCCATACAATTATTGTTAAACCAACACAAGCATTGACAAGCGCTGTGGTTTCTTGGATCTGTTGGATCTGCGACAAACGCTAATTACGAAATGCTCCTAATTTGGTCCAAATTTCTTCATTTCTTACGAGATTACGAGAGACAGGTTTATCTGCGGTATAACTGTCTTACTAATTAGTAAAATAAATCAAAATTGGTACTTTGTTTTGGAAATTGTTTTGCATTGATACGATATACCATTAAAATCTTACGATGTATTTTCCTATCAAAAGTATATCAAGCTACATGTATATATATGTAGGACTCCAAAGTGCGATGGGACTCCAAAGTCCGATGGTCACGCCAAAGTCCGATGGTCTGCGCCAAACCCCGGTGGTCTGACACGCCAAAGTCCGACGGTGCGGAAAACAATTAAGGTTTATGACGTCATAGTAGCACTGCGCCAAAACCTCATTGCCGCGACATGCAAAGGTCTTTAGAATAAGAATAAACTAACCCTTATCTCTCGGGCAGGTGCGAGACTAACGCTCGAAAAGTGTGTATTAACAATAACCTAAATATCTTGAGTTGGGGCAAGATAAACCCTAATCACTCGAATTGTGTGCGAGGACTAACCCTAATTATATCATATACCTAGTAGTGTATCAGCCCTGATACAGGCGTTTTGGACTTGGCGAGACAGCGCCTCGGAAGTAGGGCTGTCTCGCCCTCAGGGCTGAGATATCTCTGTCTCGGTCCGTCGTCAAGGGGCTGTCTCGCCCTCAAATTTCAAATCATTATTTCTGTTTAATTTGTGTGAATTAAGAGTAAAATTCATATTTAAGTATTAAAGAGAAACATTATATATCGAAAATTTTAACCAGAATCTTTAAAAAATATTTTTTCTTATTAGAATTTTGAGAAAATTGTTTTTAAAAAGTGCGCCAAATGATAGCATTTGTGACTGTGAGCCGCCGCTGAATACAGTAATATATCTTGCATTAATAGTATGCACTGATCGAATATATTAAAAAGATCCTTACATGTACATGTATATATGTTATGAATGCTGTTTTTGATTTGTCTTGTTCAGACAATTTTATTGCCAATAACCTGATCTTAGTCTAAGCGAACCCGCTAATAAATTGAATGTATTGACAGTCATTCTACGCTAAGCGGAACAATTCAGGGTATTTAACATGAAAAAAAAATGTTTCAAAAATCAATTCCCTAAAGGAGATATAAGTGAACTTGAAAAAAAAAGAATTGTTTATAAATCTGGTATCGTTAACTTTTTACAACAATTTCAACACATTTTGTCCACACTTTCCTCATGCTGTTGTACACCCCAAAGGCCGTATCACCTTTGGATAACATTACAATTACAAAGTATACATGTATTACAATTTGTCCGGTACATTTTCATAATACTAAGTGATAATAGCAGAGGAAGAAATAGTTATTCATGTAGTAATACATACAAAGAAGTATAGTATATTTTTGGATGTATATTGCCATAAAGGGGTTTCATTTATATCAAAAACAAAAAGTCTATACTCAACCCCCTATGGCAGTTTTACTGCAGCAGTCACGTAGCTTCGTTTTTGAAAGGGGAGCGGGGTCAGAGATTTTTTTTGACTTACCTGAAAAAGTTGACAAGTAACAGTGCCAACTTCTTTCACAACCAATTCTTTGGAATTCAATACTACATTTCCTTGATATCAATTTCCTGTAGTATAAAATGAGGGAGCCAACCAACATTTCAGTGAACATTTCCAATGGTAAAGGTAATGTTAGGAAAAGGGGGGAGCCCCCCCCCCTCCCCGTTGATACGTGCCTGTACAGGACAGGACCTCTTGTGGTTAAGTAGATCTTGTTATGTGTAAATAGTAAAAAATAGTAATCAGTCACAAACGCAATGAGAATTCATAGAAGTTTATTTTATTTTCTTTTTTTCAAAAAAAAAAGAAAAGAAAAAGAAAATTTCTATAGATTTCATGATAATATAATAACTTGTTTTAACATATATTTTAAACTCTGTTAGTATCTGTTTCAGATCTATTATCAAACCTTAATTTCATTTTGGTTTAATATATTAGAAAAGATGATATTCGTATTGCTAATCATTCCTGTCGCGTCCCATATTTGTTTTACATTTTTAAAATCGAAAAATGTTTTAGATCTTCTGATACATTTAAATTTTTGCACATTTTTGATATGTTTTTGTTTGAGACACTCACACATTTATTATTATTTAATAATTGATGTAGAAGTTTATAATTAATTTCGGCAAGTTGTTTATCCTTAACTTTATTTTTGATGTTTAAAGTTGCGCTCTATATGTTCTTTGAAGTTAACATTCAAAAGTTTAGTGAAAGTGTTTTCAGAGTATGGTTTCATAAATTTTTGATTCATCAAAATATTGTAGAACATTTTGCAACTTAACTTTTCCGATGATGTTTTTTTTTTTAGTGTTTCGCCAATCTTTTCGAAAGGATTAAATTTTCTTTTCAGCAGATATAGTATTCACCCATATATTATTTGATTTATTTTTAGTACCCCAAGGAAATGTTTAATATCCTGGAATTTCCCTTGTGGTCGAAGAGATCTTTAACAAATGAAATACCTGCTGTCGTCCAATTTATAACAAATAAAGACTGTTTTTGAATTGAAAGTTGTTATCAAACCTAATGGGTTGTGATAACATCTTATCTGCTGACGTATAAATGTTTTCTTTTTGTTTACATTTATTAAAGGCACATAAAAATTTCACAGTAGAAAGTTGGTGTTTTTTATAAGGCATTTTGCAGATCTTAATTATTTGTACTGCTAGTCTTTAGTATAGAAGTAGAAGTACAGTAGATTATGTAATACTAGTATGTAGTGTATATATTACACTGCTTAAAATTTTTAACATCCACGATTTTTGTTACTTATAATATTCTGATGTTCATTGTCCATTGACATTTGAACTAGAAAGCCTAAAGGCCGAGACCCACTGAATCGATCAACCGTGTAACGAAAACAATAAAAAGCAGTATCTATGGAATCCGGAAAAATCTGAACAATTTAAAGAAAATATTGATGTCGATAAATTGAAAGAATTACAGGCTGAAGATTTACAACTTAGAGACAATCTTGATATTGTTCAAAATAACGATATCAATAACATTTCTAGCAAATTATCTGTAACCTCAAAATTAGAAAATCCACAGAAAAGTAATATTAAAGAAAATTGATGAATTTTGAGGTAAAGATCCATACATGCTATAAAGATAACGAAGCTACGGATTTCGTTGAAACTTCTCAGAATTTAATTAAGTATTTGTCCTTTTCAGATCTGAGTAAATTTTTAGGTCAACCGGGCCTCCATTTGTTAGGACTGTTACTAAAAATAGACATTGCCTCGTTAAATTACCAAAATGCAAGAATGAAGTAATTTATGCTAGCTTTCAAAAATTAAAGGTAAATAAAAAATTAAACATATGAATTATAGAGAGGATATGCTTGTTAAACGGTTTAATTAATTTTTACATCTGCTGATCCACTTCATTGTACTTTTTAGGGCGAATTCGACATATTTAGCTCAAAATTATGAATTTCATTAAAATTACTAGTAAAAATAAATTGCTGCTAAGGACAGAATTCTTTTGAAATTTAACACGTTATTTTCCCCTAATATAGCATAAAGTTTAAGTGGGGCAGCGGGCATATAAAAAGATAATTTTATTACACCAAATTCCCTGAAAAATCATTGGTTCTCGAGAAGAAGTCGAAAATGTGAAAAGTTTAGACGGACGGACGACGGACAAAATGTGATCAGAAAAGCTCACTTAAGCCTTCGGCTCAGGTTAGCAAAAAGACCAGATTTAAAAAGAAGAAATAAGTTTTAGCTTTTCTGGCCCAGTAGTTCTCGAAAAGAAGATTTTAAAAGATTGTTCCTATATATTTCTATGTAAAACTTTGATTCACCATTGTAGCGCCGCCCTACCCCCTGGGGTCATAATTTGAACAATTTAGAATCTACATTATCCCAGAATGCTTTCACATAAGTTTCAGCTTTTTTGGCCCTGTGGTTCTTAAGAAGAAGATTTTCAAAGATTTTTCCTACATATTATTATGTTAAACTTTGATTCCCTATTGTGGCCCCGCCCAACCCCCGGGGATCATGATTTGAACAATTCAGAATCTTCACTACCCCAGGATGCTTCCACATAAGTTTCAGCTTTTCTGACCCAGTGGTTCTTGAGAAGATGATTTTTAATGACCCCCCCTATTTCTGTCTTTTCTTGATTACTCCCCTTGTGAAGAGACTTGGCCCTTTATTTTAACAATTTGAATTCCCCTTTTCCCAAGGATGCTTTATACCAAGTTTGGTCAAAATTGGCCCAGTGGTTCTTGAGAAGTTGAAAATGTGAAAGGTTTACAGACGGACGGACAGCAAGACAGACAGCTAGACGAACGGACGGACGGACGACGGACAAACTGTGATCAGAAAAGCTCACTTGAGCCTTTGGCTCAGGTGAGCAGAAAATGAGTAATTTAAGATATTGATGAAGCGAGCATCGATGTTATCTCCACGCCAGTATTATTGTAATTAACCCAAACAAGCGAAAATGAAAGAAAAACGCCTTTGAAATTTTGCAGTATGATGACCGTAACAAACACATTCCAGTGAATAGATGGTGATCGTAATATAATTATACGGATGACCGTAATATAATATTTTTTACGAACTCACATTAGATGTATTAAATTTCTTTTGAAAACCAATTCATGTTTGTAACCGCGCGATCAGCAACAGGGGGGAACCCCTTTCTCCTTTTTTTTTTTCCCAAGATAACCTTTTCTTTTGAAAATGATCATTGATAAAGCGACCCCCTCCTCTCTAAATTGTTACGTGCAATGTATGATATATAATTACATACAAATCAGGCAGTTATTAGATAACAGAAATTAAAATGAACTAGAAAACTGACCAGTCAGCAAGGGCCCCGCCATGGGGTAGAATTAGTAGGGTGCAGCTTACGGAATGATTAAAAAATGTACGAAGAATAAGCAACAGCAACAGCAACTGTATTCTTAAAATTTCAAGATAATTCCTGAATATTCAAAAACCTGAAAATAATATCCGTGTATTTAAATTAGGCATTAAAGAACAACTTAACATTGAATGTATATTTAAACAATTATGAAGCTTGTTTTATATAAAATGCCAGCCTTCAATGAATGCAATTATCATGAAGGCTTGACCTTAACTTCAAACAAACAGCAGTTGCAGACAAAAGTTTTCATTAATCTTAAAGTGACAGATAAAGAAAAGCCTACTAAATTTTCTGCAGCAGGCTAGATAATTAATCCCAAGGGACTAATTGTACCTCTCTCATCATTTTCTTCTAAAGTTACAATAAGAACTTTTTCAGTATTAATGATAGAATGGGATTTTTATACAACTATCCTAAAAATTAATAATATTCTTGAATTAACATAAAGTGAAAAAAGTAAATCAAAAAATCTTCTTTAATCTATTTCTTGTTATTAGAATTCAATGAAATCATAACTATTAAACATAAATAAATTATAAAAATTTATATTTAAATCCACATTTCAGAGTGTTCATAGCATTCCAAATTGACTTAACTTCAAAACAAACTTCATTTGCAGACAGAGGTGGTAATTCATCTCAATTTGACAGATAAAGATAATGCTCTGGATTTTCTTCAGGAGGAAAGCTAATTAATCCCAAGGGACTCATAGCAGCATTCAGTTTACAATGGGAACATCTTCAGCAGTTATCTCTCTTTGCCAATGCTTTCGTATATAAAGTTAAGGAATCTACCCCACCACCCCAGCTCCAAACCAGGGGACATAGAGAACCAAACTTAGCATCAAAATATGTATTTCTGCCTACTGAACTACCATACAATATTTGTACTTGATTGGGCAACCATAAAAAAAGTTGCCCATTCATTCTTATGCAAAGTTAAGGAATCTACCCCACCACCCCAGCTCCAAACCAGAAGACATAGAGAATCAAACTTAGCATCAAAATATGTATTTCTGCATACTGAACTTCCATACCAAATTTGAACTTGATTGGGCAACCATAAAAAAAGTTATTAGAAAAAAACAGAAAATTTGTGGACGGAAGAGTGACAGACGGACAGACAGACAGACAGACAGACAGACAGACGGACGGACAGAGTGATTACTATAGGGCACCCGCAAATCCTTGCGGGGCCCTAATTACTTGTATATTACCGGTAATCAAGTAGGTACTTTGGAAAATTAACTAAATGGCTCACAAATTTTTTTTTTTTTAAAGGGGGGGGGGATACAGATAACAACAAATTAGCTTTTAAAGTTTGACAAGCAAAAAAGAAATATTGGTCAAACTCTAAATTCCTGTATCTTGAATGTGTTGTACTTAAGGGTGTGTATGTGTGTGTATAAGGGAGGGGAGAGGGGGGGAAGTTTTAACTTCTTTCATTATCAAAGGATGACTGCACATAATGCTGTGTTTTGGGCTTTTTTTTTTTGGTCACTTCTGTTCTTTTACATCTTAACAGCTTTTCACTTTTATATATTTAATTTAACTATAGTGGTCCGTCGATTAGACACCCAGTTAAATGTTAAATAACTGTAAGGTTTTTTGTCCTTACAATTTTCCAAATATAGGTAATTTACAATTACCTGTCCTTGATTGAATATTATTTATGCATGACAGGTGGAGCTAATATCGTAAGAATGGATCTAAAATTAGACTTGATGAATAACAATGACATGAGATCTCTATTTTCCATCTTCCTTTTTATTCTGTATAGCACAATTACATTATTTACTTAAGACTTAAATCGTATGAGCCAATCCATGTACTTAGTAGGTAAAGAATATTTCAAAATATTTGATGACTTTTTAACGTGTTCGGACACAGTTAGTACAAAGCACGCTACATATAAGTCACCTGCAGACGGGATTTAGTATTCACAAATTTGCCACTGGCACTTAGGGTATGGACCCCCCCCTTCCATTTTTTAAACAAGAGGCCCATGGGCCTTATAGGTCATCTGAGCATTATGCAACAACTTTCCAGTGATTGAATTTGATCCATGATTTAAGCCAGATGCTATAACATTTACAATTTTGATCATCATAACTATACACTTAGCAGTTGCTTAGTTTGGTTACTTAATACCCATAGGCAGGGTAGGGGAACAAAAAATGCATTTCAACAAATCAATAATATTCAGCAATAATCAGTAGTGCCGCTACCACACATGAACCCTTGACTCTTAGGCCTAGATCCAAACATTGCACTATTTTTGAAAAGGCATCCTTGCTTTTAAGAAATATTTGATTAATACCAAGGAGCAGATTTCAAACAATTCATTCATTTTCAGTATATAAGTACAGCCCACCCCTCTATGGTACAACTGACCCTGGGGCCTTGAAATTCACATTTCTTGAAGATTAGGGCCCTTGCTCATAACTATATAGGTAGTTTATCTGCTTAATAACCAGGAGCAGAGAAGAAAATATTCAAAGATTTAATGTTTTTTCACTATACATGTATAATCAAAGAGCCCCGCCCTAAGACCAGAACCCCTGACCCTGGGGCCATAAAATTCACAATTTTGGTAGAGGCACTC
>PRKT01000431.1:244597-254597 GCA_003671525.1 Saccostrea glomerata | reverse complement strand
ATACATATCTCAAGTTTGAACATATTTTATTGTTTAGATGTTATAACAAAATTATTAGACACAAGTTCTTAAAACTTAGAATGTCCTCTCCTTTAAAAATTAATTTACACAGGAACCAAAGGTCAATATGACTATCTGCTAACACAGGTTATATATGCATGTACAAAATTAATTTAATGTAGTATATACAAATTAATGTAAAGATATGAATATCTCGAGTAAAACTTGAGGATTTTATTATTGAATACAATCCTCAATACATGTATAAGATGGAGCTAATTTGTGCAGCTATAAGTAACAAATTGAAAAATGTTCAATTATGGACAAAAGTAAAGGGGTAGCCGGTGAAGATCTGCCAGATTATGTGTAAAGTGGTCCCGTTTCAATATCTTGGTGGGAATAATGATTTACAAGGTGCCTTCATTATCAAGGATATCACTTCATCATCTAATTTAAGTTAATTCTAAGTCAGTAAATAGATGTCCATTGTAATATATACATTTACTCGTATGTGTGTCTAAATAGCTACCGGTATCTCTTTTCTGTTTTTGTTTTGTTTTAGTGCCTCTCTGATGGAAGTCACTTTGTCTATGAAGAACCTTGAAAATTCATTGAAAAATCTTCATCTGATGAAGATCTAGGTTAGGGACTCTCTTACATCTTGGCCATCAATAGGTTTAGGTCATTTTTGCATTCCTGAACATTAATCTTATCATGCATTATTTCTAAATGTCATCCCCTCAAATTTACCATAAACATTAATGTTTAGTGTAAATGAATCATTCATAAACCCTTAAATTAAAAGTAACAAAAGTTAACATATTTAACATAATTCCTTATAAAGTTTTGATAAAGCACACTGAAAATGCTGATCAGTGACTCAGTCAGAAAAACTGATTCAGTGGCCTTGTCTGAATTAGAGCTCAAGCTTCTGGGTTCCCCTTTTCTCTTTAGGATACAAGCTTGTTTGGAACATTAATTTAGTGCATTACGAACCCGATCGTAATCCCAATTATACAAGATTAAAAATCAAAAATTCCGTCAAAAATCAATGATGAGGAAGGAAATTCACACTTGATCTGTAACTAATCAAGATACACTTACATACTAAAAATCAGTGGGACAGACTAACAGACAGCTAGACAGACAGACACCTAGACAGAAGGACAGACAGACGGATAGACTCAGAGGAAATCTATATTACCTATATGATACACCAGAAGGGTACTAATAATCTTCATCTTTTAATGATAAAATCAATACATGTATGTCAAATGAGAAACAGTTTAACATAATTGTCTCAAACCCTAAAGCCCCCCTCCACCCGGTAGACAGACAACTGATATTAGACGATTTGTGATATTGAGTTTTAGAAATTACATAGGCGTTGGAATGGGGGGGAGACTAGCCCCAACTTTTTTTTGCAAAGATAGACATATACAGACTTTGAATATTGGGGCATAGGTTTAATCCCACTCCCCCCACACTTTCAACCAGGCACGATGAAGGGTAGGTAGAAAAAAAAGGGGGAGATTGAAACTGAAAGAAGCTTGACCCCCCCTAATTGGATCGTGTTCGGACAATGAACAGTATTCTTCTTTTGTTTTGTTTATTTTTTTGCTTGTCAAGTTGATGTGTATGTTTGAAATTTTTTTCTCTTTCAATCCCCCCCCCCTTTCAATTTGTATCCGAACACCATTGCACTAACAAAAAGGTTATTCAAGATATCAAATTTTTAGATACCTTAGTTCAACTTTACTAAAATATTCATTCAATAAAAGTTTAATTTGGGATTTGGATTACATTTTGGATACATTTTTAAATTTTAAGTCAATTCATTTCTTCAACTGAAGAAGCTATGAAAGAGTTCACAAGTTAGTTTCATTTAGTATTCCCCTCTGTAAAAGTTTCTCCTTAAGCATTTGAAAAACATGTAACTGCTCCTCTGTTGTCAAAAGAAGAACACTTTGGATGATTTTCTGTGGATTTGGTGCTCTGAAAAATAAAAAATAAAAAAAAAATAAAAGAAACCACTTGAATAATGTGAAACTTTACTTAACTTTACTTAAAGTGAAGAAAATCCACCTAAATTATACTAAATAATTCATGTTCAATAGAGAAATTGGATAAAGACAAGTTTCATTTTCACTTTCGTCAATTTGTTTGGTACGATTCTAGTTGATTTTAATCAATGTACAGGGGGCCCTTATTTCTTGACAATTGAAAAAGACTTATAAGGGGGCGCTTATAGGGGCAGAGGCAGTTAATAGGGATTATACAGTAGCTTTTAAATTCCTTTGTTATGGTCCACTATAATGTCTTCTATCTTCTCCTGATTGGTCATTATTTGTACAAATTTAACTCTACATTACCCTTTTTAATGCTTTTAAATTGATGATCAATCATGACTTTTTGAGGAATTTTAATGATTTTTCCCATGTATTCCTACTGAAAACCTTGATCATCCATTGTGGCCCCACTCTACCCCAGGATTAATGATTTGAACTAACTTGAATCTACACTATCTTGAGGATGCTTCCATATAACTGTGTCCAACCATAGCTTCACTGTTCTTAAAAAGGAAAATTTTAAAGATTTTTTTCTATGCTATCCTACTTTGATTACCAATAATAGCCCACAATTGCCCCAGGGGTCATGATTTGAACAAACTTGAATCTACACTACACGAAGATGCTTCTACAGAACTATGATCAATCATGGCTTTGCTGTTCTTGAGAAGAAGATTTTTAAAGATTTTTTTCTATGTATTCCTATCTTAAATTAAACTTTGATCCCCCATTGTGCCTCCCTATCCCATAGGGACATGAATTGAACAAACTGAATCTACACTCCCAGAAGATGCTTTTATAAAAGTATGACCAATCATGGCTTTGCTGTCTTTGAGGAAAATATTTTAAAGATTTTTTTCTTTATATTCCTAAGGTAAATTTTGATACTCCATCGACTGTGGCCCCAACATACCCCCATGGGTCATGATTTGAACAAACTTGAATCTTCACACCCAGAGGATGCTTCTACATGAGTCTTTCTTGGCCCAGTGGTCCTTGAAAAGATTTTAAAAGATTTCCCCTATGTATTCCTATGTGAAGCTTTGATCCACTATTGTGGCTCCACTTTACCCTGGGGGGGTAACAATTTGAAGAAACTTGAATCTTCACTACCAGAGGATGCTTCTACATGAGTTTCATCTTTCCTGGCCCAGTGGTTCTTGATAAGAAGATTTTTAAAGATTTTCAATATATATTCCAATGTGAAGCTTTGATCCCCTATTGTGGCCCCACATTACCCCTGGGGGTAACGATTTGAACTTGAATCTACACAACATGATAATGCTTCCACATGAGTTTCATCTTTTCTGGTCCACTGGTTCTTGAGAAGAAGATTTTTAAACATTAGGCCCACGGGCCTTATAGGTCACCTGAGTATCCTGTAACAACTTTCCAACAATTGAATTTAATTCATGTTTTTAACCAGAGGTCATTAAATTCACAATTTTGAAAGAAGCACCATTACTTATAAAATTATACACCTAGAATGCTTACTTTGGTTACTTAATACCCAGAGGTAGATCAGAGTAACAAAGAGAAAATGCATTTCCACTTAGTAACCAGTTGTGCACCCCATCCCACAGGAACCAAGGACCCGTGGGCTACATATTTCAAAATTTTGGGAATTTTATCCTGAATTTTATTTCATCATAAGGCCACATAAAATTAATCTTTAGATTCTCATCCTAATTTGCTAAAAAATTGGGGCGGGTGGGCGGATTTTATTTTTCATTTTTTATAATTGTTAAATTGTATAAGTATCAACAAATCAAGGACACTTCGTACACATTTTTTTTTCATTATGTTAATGCCAATATGAATAGATTTTCTTTTCATATTCTTTTAAATATTTAAAGAAAATTCTTGATTAAAATAAAATTTCATATTTAATTAACAAATTATCAAGTACACATATACGGCACACCGAATGGGGATACCAATAAATGCAGGGCTCTCACACCACTTTTTGGGACTGGGGCTGGGGCCATTCAAATTGGGAAAATTATCATCATTTTCGGAAAAGTTGGATAACCAAAATTCATTTTAAAAATCCTCAAATTTTGCCTTTCTAGCATTTTGTCATCATGTTATCTCTGGTTTTGAATAAACAGTTAAACAGAGCAAACATGGGTACGTAGGCTATTTATGAAAGTACATTCATTTAGCTTTGTCATTACTATCTTTGAGTGTTGATATTGTGGTTATATGTCTTTTGGAGGGACAGTCGCTAGTCACATATTCCCGAATTTCCTCGATCACATGGACAACTTTGCTTACCAATACAGCGCGAGACTGAACATCCCGAAGCATGGGTATGTTTCTAGGTGCAGCTTACTAATGTTTAAATGAATTGTCTATTTTTGAAACCAAAATGATGTTTTGTGTCGAAACTATATGTGAAGATACTCTGCACTCATAATTAGTACACATTTTAATTTGTAAAAACAATAACCTGGTTCCCCGAACCAGTTTACGAATGCATTTGGCGTGAACTAATAAAATATTAGTACAGTTTCACTTTCATTTGCAAGTGTGTTTTGTTTGGTTTCATTTTCTGCGATTAAGTTTCACGGACTTTTATTTTTTACTTAATATTTTGCTATGGAAATTGGGAAATTTACACCTTTCTTTTGGGGAAAAAGGTACCTTTCTGCAATGGGAACGGGGTCGAATATTGGCCCCAGATTTAGAGAATCGAGAGCCCTGGTATGCATGATTTCTCATTGGCCTTTCCCCAAATACCTTTAAGTTTTACCAACAAATCTCTCTGTTTTGTGTAAAATATTATAGATTTCCACCTGTTCTAAAATTTTTATTGTTCTTGAAACTTGACATATTCGACATTAAAATAGGTCATATTACCAAAATCCATGAAATATTCTGATGAAATATTCTAATGTCAGTAATGAAAAACCTAGGTCTGAACAGTTTTAAGATTTAACAGTTCCTTAGCACCTAACATTCTCAAAAGTCTGCCAACGATGTTTTTTTTCTCTTCAAAGTAAAATCACACACAGCTGGAGATCGTTAAAACTTGACCAGGTGTCACTTTCCTCGTGTATTTTAGTTAGTTAAAATCTCATTAAAAGATTGCTCATGCTATTGGTGTTTATGCTATTTATTCTTCTCTATCTTCTATACTGACATTATCTCTTCCTTCAATATTTAAACTGCTTTTATTACCGATTTTTCTCCAATCTTCACATGGCTCTTTTGTTTAAATTACGACACGCAGCTTTAATACAGACGGAAGATAACTCTTAAACTTTGACCTAAATTCTTGCTAAATAAAAATACATGAAAATATTTTTATTAACACAAAAAATAAAATAAAAACCACTAGGGCAGGACATTTTGAGAGGGGCGGGCGGGGATGAGAATCTTAAGATTAATTTTATCTGGCCTAAATTGTTGAATAATACCAATTTCAAAGCATTATTTTTTTTTTAGACTACGTACCCCCCAACCCCTCCAAATACCTCTGACCCAGGGGCCTGGAAATTAACCATTTTGGAAAAGGCAGCTTTCTTCATCATAAATATGTACTTAGATCATTGGCATAATACCCATGAGAAAGGAAAAGATTTTAAAAGAATTCATGCATCTCATTATATAAACATTAGAGCCCCACCCTAACACAAGAAGCCCTGACCCAGGGGCCCTAAAATTCACAAATCTCAGAGGCATCCTTCCTCGTCATAACTATGTACATAGTTCATTTGTTTAAAACCAAGGCGCAGAAAATAGGATTTTCAAAGAAATAATTCATTTTCACTATATAATCTTTATAGCCCCGCCCTAGCACTAGAACCCTTACCCTGGGGCCATTCACAATTTTGGAAGAGGCAGCCTTATTCAACATATCTATGCACTTGGTTAGTTTACTTAATGCCCATGAGTAGAGAAGAAGAATTTTAAAGAATTTATGTATTTTCACTATATAATCTGTATAGCCCTGACCTAGCATTCGAACCCTTGACCTTGGGGTGATGAAATTCACAATTTTGGAAGAGGCAGCCTTATTCAACATAACTATGCACTTGGTTAGTTTATTTAATACCTATGAGCAGAGAAGAAGAATTTCAAAGAAATAATGCATTTTCACTATATAATCTATATAGCCCTGCCCTAGCTCTAGAACCACCGACCCAATTTCAATTACCAATTACAGATGCAAACACTGACATTGAGATGGAGTGAAGGATGAATGGATAAATTTTTACTGTGGTCCATGACAATATAATCTAGCAAAAATATATTAATATTGAAAAACAAGAGGCCTATGGGCCTTATAGGTCAACTGAGTATCATGTAACAACTTTCCAACAACTGAATTTGGTTTGTGTTTTAAAAACCAGAGGTCATGAAATTCGCAATTTTGAAAGAGGCACCATTGCTATACGCTTAGTACATTGTAGCACGCTTACTCTTGTTACTTAATACCCAGAGGTAGATCAGAGTATCAAAGAGAAAAAGCAACCAGTTTTGCACCTAACCCATAGGAAGCACTTCCCCTTAACCACAAATTTCAAAATGTTGGAAATTTTATCATAAATTTACTTCATCAGAAATGGTTTATTAATACCACAGAGCAGATTTCAAAGCATTAATTTATTTTCAGACTATGTTACCCACCCACCCCCACAGTACCCTTTACCCAGGGGCCTGAAATTAATTATTTTGAAGGAGGCATCTTTCTTCATCATAAATATCTATGTAGATAATTGGCATTATAACCAGGAGCAAAGGAAAATTTTTTTTTAAAAAGAATTCATACATTTTACTATATAATCCCACCCTAACACCAGAACCTCTGACCCAGGGGCATGAAATACACAAATTTGGAAGGGGCATCCTTCCTCTTCATAACTATGTACTACATAGTTCATTGGTTAAAGAACATTTTCATTTTCACTATATAATCAATAGAGCCCCAACCAAACACCAGAACCTCTGACCCTGGGGCCATTGCCCAAGAAATTTTGGAAGAGGCAGCCTTATTCAACATAACTATAATTGGTTTGTTTATTTTATACCCAAGAGCAGAAAAGAAGATTTTTAAAAAAATTGTGTATTTTCACTATAAAATCTATACAGCACCACAACCCAGGGGCCATAAAATTCACAATTTTGTAAGAGCTCATTACAACTATGTACTAGTTAGTATGTCTAATACCCAGGAACAGAGATGGTTTTCAAAGAATGAATGAATTTTCACTATATAATCCATATAACCCCACCCTAGCACTAGAACCCTTGGCCCTGGGGCCATAAAATTCACAATTTTGAAAGAGGCAGCCTTACTTAAGATAACTAAGTACTTGATTAGCTTATCTTATGCAAAGGAACAGAGAAGAAGATTTTCAAAGAAATAATGCACTTTCACTATATGATCTATATAGCCCCACTAAGACCACAATCCCTGACCTTGAAATTCACAATTTTGGTAGTGGACTCAATGCTGAATACAATAATACCATTAGTTTAACCCCTAGGCCCTAGGCGGTCAGGGACCATGAAATTCACAATTTATGTTCCCCTACACCCACAGATGCTATATGCCAAAATTGGTTGAAATTGGTTCAATAGTTTCAGAGAAGAAGCTGAAAATGTTCAAAAGTTTACGATCGATTGATGTCGAAGGACATACGACAACAGATGAAATTAGATAGCAATAGGTCACCTGATTAATTTTTTTGGCCTTAAGGGGGCCGACTTGGGTTTTTATTGCTTAATATTTCATGCATCATAGTAAGGCCACAATTAAAATTTTGTTGGTTTGGCGTTGCTGACCCAGCCTTAATTCCTTTGGGTCGGTAGGTAGGAGAAATATTTTTTTTTTTCAATTTCAGAAATGGTTTTGCTCTCCGGGTGTCATGGGTTTCCAATTGTTTAACAACATTTGCAGTCCAAATTGATTTCCAGTTGTTATTTATTTTCAAACCTTATTAGTTTTAAAGCTTTATTATACATGGTATAAAAAATTGCAGTTTTTGAATTGGCATTAAGTTAATTGTTTTCTTATGCACGAATCCAAGCATGGCCTCTAGATTCATCTACAATGTAGCAAATCGGACATAACATTGTACCTTGAAATTTCTAATTCAAACTGGTATAACTGATTCGTCAGTATATTTTCGCTAAAACACTCATAACTGCGGAGAATCATGCCATCAACTTCTGTTATGCAGAGTTTACCAAGTTCGACAGCCATGCTTGGATTTGTGATACGCATATTCAATATCACATAGACACTTTCATATGAAAACTGTTGGATCTATCAAGAGTTTACATGATTCTTTCCTATTTTGAATATTACTCAAACGTAGACACCTAAATCCAAATACATAGAATGAAAAAAAAATTACGATCCGTATCAGTTGAAAAAAATTCTTTGGACCGCAGCGATTTACCTGAGTCGGCAGGCAACGCCAAACAAAGCTAATTTTATTTTTGGCCTAAAATGAAGCATACTGACTGTTTTTAAGCAACTATTTTCACTTATTAATAAGGTACTCAGATCATCAGCCAAGAAGGATAACTCTTTAATTTTGATTATTTCAAAAGTTTGACACTTAAATCTTTTTCTGCAACAATTTTCATTTTATACCTCTGATTGTGCCTCAAGGTTCTCATGCAGGAAGGTCTTATAAAAAATCAAACTTTTTACCCCCAAAAGTATTTTAAAATTACATACTTAAAGAAATTGAGGTTTATTTTAATCTTACCATAGATACCAATTTTTATTAACATGATATGAAATAAGAAGTGATTCATGGTGTTTTGCAATGATAGAAAATCTTTACACTATGCTTTGAAAAATGATTGAAGGAAATACAAGAAATTTAGGCACCTTATACAAGTTATATGTATAAATATATATGTATACTTGATATGTGTACCCTTAAAGAGTACCATTATTACTGAAATTAAGGTGATACCACCCTCACGCAATATCAAAGGTTTTTGCAAAAATAGTTATTCATGATCTTATTTCATACATACTGTAGATTTCTTAATATGAGTGTGAAACTAATTATTGCATAATTTCACAAGAAGAGCCACATGCTAATTAAAAAAACTCAATTAACAATAATAAGTACTCGAATAAACAAGGAATCTACAGTGTTAGAGAAATATTGTCCCTTATGGCCCTGCCCTACCCCCAGGGATCATGATTTGATCAAACTTGAATAAATAATGCAAAGTGGGACAGAAAACAGATACTAGTAAATGGACATGACATACTCTATATGCCTGGCCATTTTAATGGTGGGGAGGGGAGAAAATTTCTTTAATTATTTTTACCTACCTTATAAAACTACCATAGTAAACATTAACAAAAGTTGCCATCAAAAATTGACAGTCAAATCTATCCATTATGCCTCCATGTCCAGGGATCAGATCTCCAAAATCCTAGGAAAACAACAAAAAGATTATTTGTCATAAATACATTTTAATTGTTTTGTACATGAAGGTTGACCAAAAATCCTGTAGACTGAGCTCATATCTAAAAAAGTATTTTTATGAAAATTTTTAAGTGGATAAAACATGTTCTTGGCTGCTGATCAATTACAAAGTTATATCTTGTTTTATACTTGAAAACGATTCGAGTACAGTATGTAATAAGATTTGAAGTGATATTGTTCTCTAACACTCAGTCAAGAAATGGATTGCTCCAATCTGCAACATCAAAAAAGACAAACATCAACAGTTCAAATTTTAGGAGAAAATATCCCAAATACCAGAGTCAATTAAATTCTTTTATTGATAAAATTGATTATAGATATAAATAGGAAATATCTTAATTATGATGATATGATTAAACATGAAAATATGTAAACAAAGTAAATACATGTATGAAATAATAATATTTTGAAAACCGTATATTTCTATGGGCTTTCCATCTGTCTTCTCTAATGAAGTTGCAA
>PRKT01000431.1:221624-243587 GCA_003671525.1 Saccostrea glomerata | reverse complement strand
GCGGACAATGATGTTTTTGTTATAATAAATAGTTCTATATATATCTAATGTATATCAAAATATTTCTTATGAAAAACCAAGTCCGAAAGATTCAATTTTTATAAGTAGATCGAACTTTATATTTTTGTAAAAAATCAGGGTCTTTAAAGGCAACAGATAGTGTGCACAGACCAGTCTGAATTAATTAACTCATGTTCAAGGACACACACTACATTTCTTTTTTATGGCACCATACTTCCAAGTGCTAGCAATAATATTAAAGTATAGATTTTAATTCATTTAATATCTAATATTCAAAACAATGCACAAAAATTTACGAGTGTCATCAATATAAACAGTTTGTATACACAAACTGCACAGCACAGTGCATTTCTGCTCTAAATTTATAACAACGTCATGAATAGAAATCTCCATTTTCAGCAAATTACATGTGTTTTTAAATTATTGTAGTGTCTTCAAAGAATTCGACCCACAAAATGCCTTATTTGGCCCAGCAAATTTGTAAATTATGAAAAGGACATTAGAAAATATGCTTTAGGTTATTTTCAAACTAGAACATCGATAGATTTCACATGTGCAACAATTTCGTCAAAACCGGATATTATGATGTCATACTAAATTCTAAACTGCAGCATGGTTCGAAGTCTTCCGGAAAAATGCTCAAATTTCACATAATTAATCGTGGTTTTCACATAGAGCACAGTCGTTACCGCAAAATTTTGAAACAGAAAAATAATCATAACTGTTCGAGAAGTAATTTCCAATGAAAATATTTTGCGGTAACGAGTGTGCTCATGTTGAAAAAAAAATAAAATAAAATGTCAATGCGTGTAATAAAGCTATGATCAAGAACCACAATATTTGTCTTTGTCTATTACGTAAACTTTAAAGGATCAATTAGAAAGGTGTATAATATTGATTATGAGAGTAGATAGACACTCATATCCCAAAAGTTAGAAAATGTTAACTGAGGCACCCATAGACACATCTGACTGCTGGAATATATATGATGGCTTCAGTCTTTAAAAAAAAGACTTTTTTAAAAAATGCCGATTTATCTTTTTTTTCTAAGTTAGATTGATTTACAGGCAAGTGCAACTTTCAAACTTATTATATGTATGAATACCGCAAATACAAACTTTGATGTCAATTATTATTGTTGTTTATGCCTTTGACAAGTAAGGAATTAAGAGCTAAATTTAAACTTTGTTGTTATCAAGAATCGGTAATTTTTTAAAGTCCGTCACTAATTGGTGGGTCATAAGACATCGACTAAACAGATACACACAAGGTGATAGAAAAAGCAGTCAATTGTTCGCTGAAGACAATAAATGTGGTGAAGAGAACATGCGTGTTTGCACATCAAATGCACATGTCCCCTTTAACAAATCCCCACGTTGATGCATACAATACATGGAATTGTATGATATATTATCAAATGAAGCAACAATCGGTTTTTATTTCTATACCTAAATAACATTCATTTCACTACATTAAACCCGCGTAGATAATTTGCACTTGCATAAAAACGTGAAAAGTAATTTTCAACTTTCTTCAAAAGCAATTTTATATAATATAGAGAAGTGGTTTCAAATTTGTTTGCAGAAACAAGAGCTTAATTTAAAATATACATGTATAGGCATCAGAAGAAAACTGAAAGGGGGGCTTATTGAAAATGTGTGTGTGTGGGGGGGGGGGGGTTAAACCAACGGGGGGGGGGGGTTAAACCAACACAAATACGTAAGCCCCAATTTTCAATGCCTAATGACTATATTATGTACATCTTTTTTTTTAAAAAAGGGGGGGCTAAGCCTATGTTACATGACCTTAGATAATTTTATAGCTTGGGGTGGGGTGTTATAAAAAAAGCTGATATATAATTTGACAAAAATAATAGATATTAGTGTATCCAGAGTTTAATATTTAAAAAATCCTGAGTACACAACATTTAAAATCTGTAAATGTAAATTACTTGTGCATTACGCAGAGTTGTTTTTGTGATGTTTTCTTTCAACCAATACTTTCCTTGTAGTAAAGAATACTGGTAGATAACAAAAAACAAATTATATGTAGTTAACTTATTCTAGATCTGTAACACGTAAGGGGGAGGGCTTTAATTTCATTCAAATGCCGTCTTACATCGTTTCAACCATATTAAAACATTTTTTTTTATAGGATGCTGCCCCGTTCAGACAGCCGATGTCGGTTTTTTCCGGTAAGTTTTGACACATATTTGTTAGGGTTTTTGTTTAGTATTTTCACTGTCTATATAAAAACAGATACTTAAGATTTCAGAAAATGATTATAGCTTTTTTAAAGTGTTAAATATATATATAATTTTTATTAAGTTTTGACTTGTTTTATATAGATAATAATCTTTTCAATCTGAACATTTTTAATCAGAGTTTATGGCATTTTAACCTTGGTCCATGCGCACTATCTGCGATCTTTGAAGACCACTATTTTTACAAGAATATTAAGTTCCATAAATAAAAATTAAATCATTATGACTTGGTTTTTCATAAGAAATATTTTGATATGCAAAAGATTTATATAGAACTATTTATTCTAACAAAAACGTCATTGTCCACAAACTTTTTGGACAACCATCATACACCCATTTTAGGCGTTTTACCAGATCTATTCATCCTTACAGTTTACATGTTAAACACGAATTACGCTACATTATTTGTGGTAAAAGTGATATGAGTAGAAAGTACAGAATTTGAATCGTTTATGATTTTCTATGTCTGTAATATTTCACAAGATTAAGATTTTTGCTGCAAAAATAAAGTTTTCTTACATACAGCACAAGTATGTTTGCTGTATCTGCAACTTTGGACACCTGTAATTGCTACGTTTGGCTTTTGTTCTGTTTCATAAGGTGCGCTGTTTGATTGTTGTATCATGTATTTAATCATTTTCCAAGAAATACATTTAAATTTAACATTGACACATTAGATAGTGCAACAGCTATTTAGTACAAATTGAAGATTCTTGGTTGTTTCATAAATTAAGCCTGTTGAAACTATACATTGTTGTGGTTGCTGAATCAGATTCAGACTTATGTTGGTAGGTGCATTGAATGATATGAAAGAAATCAGAAGAAAAATGTTCAAATGAGGAACATATATTATGTATAATAAATAATGATATAGATATCAGTGAAAACACAGCTAGATTCAGGTTCACGACAAAATGTCGCGAATTTAAAGCTTTGAAAATTGTCGTCACGCGCAAAATCCCCCATGGGAATTTTCAAAAGTTGGCATGTATGTAATAGTGTTTTTAACAAATGTTTCTTGACCAATCATATTCAACTAATTGACATGAAAGTATAATATAAAGAGATGGCGTAGGAAAGTTGAACAGAGTTTACATCTGGATAAAAAGTTACTATGGCTATCATGGTCTTCTTCATACTTATTTTGAGCACTACATTTTTATTGGCTTTTTTTTTTAGGTTTCTTATATTCTTGTACAATTTGACTACTTTGTCTGCCCAATAACATATGACGATGTGAGTGACCATTTATCAATGGAGTGTACTCGTCATCCTGTGTTTATTCTGACGGAATTTAGTCTTCCACTTATGATTCAAAAGATATTCAATATTGTAAGTATTATCAAATAAGACAAATTCAAGCAATACGTGCAAGGGTTGCTTGAAAAGTTCATGGACAATGTTAAACATCGTCATATTACTTTGATGAAATGTAAAATACCCACAATATCATGAGTAAAAATATTTGTTTCATTGATTTGTTAAGTATTATTTCTTTTGATTTCATAGAAATCAATTCACTTCATTTTTAGGTCACCTGAGTCACTCAGGTGACCTATATTACACGTTTTTGTCTGTCGGCGTACGTCATGCGTTAACATTTGAACATTTTCAACTTCTCTGAAAACCACTCAACCAATTTCGACCAATTTTGGCATATAGCATCTATGGGTGAAGGGGAAGAAAAATTGTGAAATTCAGGGTCTCTGGGTTGTGGGTTCTGGTGTAAGGGTGGTGCTGTATTGATTATATAGTGAAAATACACAAATTTTTTAAAAGCCTACTTTTCTGCTCTTGGGTATAAAATAAACTAACCAATTACAGTTATCTTAAATAAGGCTGCCTCTTCCAAAATTTCTTGGCCCCAGGGTCAGAGGTTCTGGTGTTTGGGTGGGGCTTTATTGATTATATAGTGAAAATGAAAATGTTCTCTGTTCCTGGGTATTTAACCAATGAACTATGTACTTTGTTATGAAGAGAAGGATGCCCCTTCTAAATTTGCAAATTTCGTGGTTCTTGGGTCAGGGGTTCTGGTGTTAGGGTGGGACTCGAATGATTATATAGTAAAAATGCATGAATTCCTTTTTAAAAAAATCCTTTGCTCCTGGTTATAATGCCAATGATCTAAGTACATATTTATGATGAGGAAAGTTGCCTCGAGATCCTCCAAAATAATTTATTTCAGGGCTCCTGGGTCAAGGTACTGGATGGTTGGGGTCTTAACATTATTATCTTTCTATAACATTTAATCAATTTTAAAAGCCATAAATATCGTTTTTTTATTCATGCACTTTTGTATACAGAGACAACCTGTCCCACCTCCATGCTGAAATGGGTACTTTTTGCACCTCTATCGTAGGAGAGTTACAATCTCAAAACTGGCGTATTGACAGGGATCTTGGTCCTTTATTTTGATGATTTGAATTTGAATGCTTTGTGTCAATTATGGTTAAAATTGGTCCAGTGGCTGTTGAGGCATAATGTAGTGAATTTTTGCATAAGTAACTCTCCATCACCTTTATTTTGAGATTTGCCAACTAGAGCTGCAATGGAAATGCTAATAAAGTCATTTTGAGGAAGCCTTTGCATCCAGGCTACAGGAAATGAAAGGAGAATTTATTTTTTTAAATATTGTTGCATTACTTATGATTCATGAACAACTGCAAACCCTTGAAACTCCATATTATAGCTAACCGTTTTGTTAAACATGCAAATTTTTATTTCTGTTCTGCAGACTCAAACTTAACCTACGGTAATGGTACATGTTTGAAATTTGTTCAACTGTTACCGATATTTACAAAATTAAAGATATATATACTTTTTAGATACAGAATTTTTTACTCTATATATAATCATTTCCCCCTAAAATACGATGTTGCATTTCTTTTGAGTTTCAGAATATTTCAATGCAAAACTTGGATTCCCTATTGTGGCCCCATCCGGATTTCAAAAAAATTTGAATCTAGACTATGCAAACTAGGATGCTTCTACATGAGTTTCAGCTTTTTAAGCCCATTGGATTTTGACAAGAATTATCTCTAAGAAAAAGCTGTTATTTTGGTATTCTTATTATAATATTTAAAAGACATGGACACAGTTTTAGCTGAAAACTTTATAATTTATTTTCCATTATTTTTATGTTTTAACTAAGGGTTTTTAAAATGATTATTAAAAATCTGAATTTCAGATGTTAAGATACAAGACAGATTTAGAGCTCCAAACCTTTGTTATGAAAACAAGGCCTAGCTGTGTTATATTTTGTTTTCATAGGTTAATATACTAAGATATGTTCATTCAAAGCAGATTTTTTGAACAAATAATTAAATTCTTATTAAGAATAGGCAGTTTCTAGTGATTTGCTGAATCTTGTTTTGTAAAAAATATATTTTCTATATGTAAAAAAAAACAAGGAACAAACCTTGTTTAAATTATGAAAAAAAAATTCAATTCTATATCTCCTCTGTAAATGAGATAAATGATGTTCAAATAGACAAAGAGAATAAATTTTGTTGGTAACTTTCACTTTCAGAAATACATAATGATTAGGTCATTCTAAAAAAATTAATTTAAGGAATACTTTGTGTATGAGTTACCTAATAACCAAGTTTGATGGTTTTGTTCCTTGCTGCATCATTTGAGCAAGTTTGTTTCAAGTAGGACTTATAGTTACTTTTTCCATATACTGGTCACTTATCTGAAGAAAAAAAACTAGCATTTGAAGCAAGTCTGGGGCCCGTTTTACAAAAGAACTTACGACTAAGACCAAAAACTTCAGATTGACCTTGTCAAAATAGCGCTAAAAAGCAAATATTTGAAACAAATATTGCAATATTAGTTTATAAAAATGTTTAATCAAGTTGTATATACATAAATAAACAAATTAATTGCATTAAATAACATAATTTTTCTAGCGTACTCTAAAGTACTCTATCGTACCCTGTTTAGTAGTACCCCAAATGGTCTATTACCATTGCTATTAATTGTCTTCTACCATCATTTATCCACACAACCATATATGGCATTCATGTTTTTGTTTTCTTTTATCTCCATAAACTGTGTCAAAAATCTGCTTGCTGAGTTGAAAAGTCAAATTCAACAATGGAACAGTTTATAGTATATGTGCTAATCCCACACAGAAAGAAGTAGTGTTTTATGGAAAATGAGACTTAATCATTTTATTTATTCAGTGCAATATTTAAAAACCTGGAATTGAATTTTTTAGCCAACTCATTTTTTTTTTTATATTTTGCTCTTTGCCCGAGATTAGCACAATATACTGTTTCATGGTTAAGTTTGACTTTTCCACTTGTTGAGCAGATTTTTGATGCTGTTTACAGAAATAAAAGATAAGGAAGACATATTGCATGCGATATATGGTTGTGTAGATAAATGATGGTAGAAGACAATAGTAATATAGTTTGCCAGTGTATTTCCTCTGAAAGTGTAAATGTGTGCATTTCCTAGGATGGGGTATGGCATGTCAAAAATGGTTCCATGGTTCCAAGTAGGTTCGCCCTAAAAATTGTTTGCCCCATTTCCCGTTCGCCCGATTTCTTGTTTGCCCAGAGTCCGCTCGCCCTAAAACTTGTTCGCACAGGGTCGGTTCGCCCTCGTTTCATATAGAATAAAATCTAATGAATTTCTTTCCTAATTTTTTGTACATTCAAAATAAAAAAGACCGTCACTTTGTCTGTCATACATTATGCATATGGTCACAAATGTCACACCTGTTTTAATATCAGAGGTCACACCTATAAATGTCTCAGTCCTTTAATTGTTTTCAAAACATATTGCAATTTGTAAAAAAAAAACATGGATGTATCCCCCTGATTAACACTGATATTATTCATCTAATTAACTATAGTGCAAATACTTAGTCATTCAAAAATCATTATAATCAAATCAAAAATTAATTTAGACTTATTTGAGAAAAAAATTTAACTTTGAAAGGGAAATAATTAGATAAAATGATATACTGGTATGTTAATTTTTAATTCATATATATAATTATATACAAGTATATATAAGTATTGGGCGAACAAGATATTCTGCGCGAACAAGAACATCGGGCAGACAAACCTGTTACCCTGTCAAAAAATGCTTCAAAATTATTTTCTGCACAATGGTCACCATTTTAGATACGAGTTTTTATTATATTGTCCGAGGATCCTAATCAAAATATGGCAGTTCGTGTTATATGATGCCAGACAAAAATTGTGACTATTAAGACAAAATTGCATGTTTGTGCTTTAATGCTAGGTGGAGCACAGGCAAATTCCAGGATATAAACAGTTAATTACAAAATTGTTATAGTTTGAGGTTGAATTTGCAATCCTGATTTTGATTTACTGCTTCATGGACCCTTAAATTCATAGAAAATGTTTCAGGCATGTAGCAGGCATGTAGCATCAGGAGGGAACTATGCCCTTCCATTTCTTTTTTGCAAACATAACCTACTTCTATCATGTTGCTGGTCATTTTTTCCCGGAGGCGAGTGCACTATGTGTCAAACCCTGCCTACTATTTAGGCATAGTACATGCATAATGCAACACTATTGTTATTATTATGCTGACTGTTGTAATAATGTGGCAATCCATTTGACTTTTTCCTGAAAATAGCGGTGCTAACACAGCGCACTTGCAAGAACACATTCAAAATCTTCATGCTAAAATTGGTTGCATGCTTAGTTATTTTGGTTACTAGTATTTTCTCTAAATAAGTCGGGATTTTCTGTCCCAAAGCAACTCATCTTTATTTTCTGTTTTGTTTGTAAGACTGATTTGTTTGCAGACGTCGATTCTCATTGATAATTTTCTTTTACATTCTTCAATCAAGCGTAATATAAAAAAGCGTTTTAATGACCCTATGAAATCAGTTCATCTAACGATCTGTATGTAATTAGTTTGAAACTTTGTTGTACACATTAATCTAAGGTTCCTTAGAATAATATAACTGTTTTGAAATAATATTTGTCTATTTTCTCCTTCTTGTGTCAAATGTATAAATTAAGTTTATATATTTAATAAAATTCTACAAATCAGTAATTGTCTCTGTGGCGTAATCGACAAGGCATTGGACTGACAATCTCATGGATGTGAGTTTGATCCCCAGGGTGTGCGTGAAAGAATTTTATTCTATTTTGGCATAGTATGTTTACTCTATACAAATCCTTAGACCACTATGCGAAAATAGTAGGGTATGGGTTATATAGAGACAAACTGACAGAAAGCATAATAATTTGTTTTAGACGTACTTACTAAAGACTTACAACTTAATTTGATCAATTATTAAATTAATTGCATACGTAAATACTTTGCACATTCACAATGAAACATTTCAACATGTTCAATTTAATTAATTAAATCAGGCATCAAACAATAAACCGTAACCTGAAATCAAAAATTGAAATAACTCTTAAAATAACGAAAAAAAACAAATTTTATTTAAAATATATATTCAGTATGTTCAGTTAAAGTAGAAAAACAGCAGTTTAAACAGCAGAAAAAAAAGCAGTTTAATTGCATTAAATTATAAGATATTACTAGCATACTTTAAAGTACTCTGTCGTAATAGCGTACTCTGTTTAGTAGAACCGGACCATTTACAATTCCTCTGAAAGTGTTAACGAGTGTAAATGAGTGCATGTGTCTCTGAGGAGGGGGTACTGACTGTAATTCGGAGTTAGATACCTTTTTTTTATTATAATATGGGTTAAAAATTTATTTCCCAAATAAATGCCTGCATGTGCCCTTCAGTTCTGCAGCTATGGATCTCCTTGATTTAGCCTCCAGTTATGTTAGCACACTACATTATCATATGCTTTTCTGTCAAACTAAGCACCTAAATCAAGTTCTGAAAATTGTATACGGTTTAGAATAATAGAATAGGTTCCAAACATTAGAATTCGAAAATTTATAAGCAAAGATTAAGTTATAAATTCACTTGACACTCATGGGTAGGTCTAAGAGCTTTAACGTTTAGTTATGCTATGGGTCGGTATGTTTTATCTGGTGCTTTGTAAATAAAAGTTAAAAAGCAGAAACAAAGTTATTAAAGTCTCTGGCAAATGTGCTAAACTTACATCCACATTTTGTCGCTTTCTCAGCTCAGTCATTTTTTAGAAGCTTAGTTGTTGCATTACATAAATTATCATTATGTACTTTTCATCGAACGGCATTGGAGGGTATAATATCCTCAAAATTGTAGAGCTCTGATTATATTGTATACAGGTATCTGCTTCGGATTTAACCGTTTTATTTTTTTAAGCAATCGTATCTGTGTAAATATGTGTTGTATTTATTAATTAATTTATTTATAATGCTTATTTAATTTATTTCCTGTTGTTTAAGAAGCGAGGAGGTTCGGGGTGGTTTCGCACCGGTTTAACTGTTTCACCCACTTCTTCCGGTGCGTCGATTTACCCAAAAGGACCCCAAAGAACCCAAAATGTATTGGAACTAATCTGCCCCCCCCCCCCCCTTGAAAAAAAAATATTGGATGTCTGTGTTTACATTATCCCCTATAATTTTTAAAAAAATATTTTAGGTCCTCACTAATAAATTAATACTATAATAATTCATTCCTACTATAGATATATATTTTTGTCCCTGCACAAAGCCGTACTAAGGAATTGGAAAGGTTTTATTTTTCTATTATTTCTGTTGCCTTGGGAACAGGAATCCACGGCAACTAATGAAATAATCACCGGTTTCAGTTTGCAGACGCATTTCTGCATGACTGTCAAAAAAATTCAAGATCATATTCCTGGTTCTCATCATGCTCATCGGATCATGAAATGTGTTCTAAGCAGCGAAGCATACCGTGGTATAGATTAATTCAATTTCAAGAAGTGTTTGACGCGTAAATTGAAGGTCTTTTGTAAAGTATGTTGAAGGTATTTTAAATAATATAATGTCTTTCTTTGGTTTTTAGTACGCGAATTAATGTTGCAACTGTTGCAGAAAAAATACATAACCCGCGTATTGTTAAATATATTGTATTCTTGATTAATATGTAGTTGCATGCTTAACTGATGGAGCAGCCATTGTTTAAGAAATCTATGCACGTAGCTTGCTTAGTGTTGCTTATGCACTGATTAATGGCAATGGTCTTCATAAGATATAAAGGGAAAATATTCAGTGGATGTAAATATTTACCTATGTATTTAAATCTATGACATAAACATTGGTTAATTGCAGATTTTGAAGTTATTCAGTTTTTATTGGTATTATATATTTCTGTCTTTCTGTCCTTCCGTCCGTCCGTCTGCACAGTTTTATTTCCCTGCAAATTCTCTCGACGCCTTTCAGCTTTTGCAGTGAATTTTACACAACTCACTATGGCCTATAAATTAATGACTCCTCTTGATTTTGAGGTCAAAAAGTCAAGGTAAAGGTGATAAATTCAAAATTTTGTCTGATTTAAAACTTTGTTTCCGCGCAATATTTCGAGAAGCGCTAGATCTGCGCATGCTTTAATTGTCCTCCGATTTCGCGAAAGCGAGGGGACAGCTAGACGGACGGACATACTGATTACTAGCTATATACCCTGCCGCTTTTCAAGCGGGAATATACCAAAAAGTGATATATTCTACGATCTAAACTAGGCACATATATGCATAATTGCATATGATACGGAGGGGACCCCACCCAAACCCCAACCAATTACACACCCCAACAAAGTTTTTTCCCTAAAAATCCAATGTTTTACTTTCAATTTTCATTAGTTCCACCTCGGAGACACAACCTGAGTTCTTATTACCCCCTGGCAGGACTTTCACCTGCAATTCCAGTGATGGTCAATGGCACCAAATATGTAACAGGAAAGGAGAAAATGTATGGCTGGACTGGGAATCGAACCCGGGACCCCTGTATCTCCAGTCAGGTGATCTACCAACTGAGTTATCCAAGCTGATATCTACGGCCCAAACCATTAAAATATGAACAATCCTTTACTAAATGTGAATTACAAAGTGTAAAATTATGTTCAGTTTCAAATGTATAATTACAATTATGGCTCCATTATTAAACTTGGGATGGGGATCGTACCACTGCACTTTATAACTTTCATTTGAATTTGTAAAAATTCCATGGAAATTTGGATGGTTTTTACATTTTGTGGTTGACAAAGGTTATAATGTCTAAGTTGCAAAATTTGAACGTTTAAAGTTTCTAAATGGCTGAGAAACTGAGGTTAATATTTATCAAGACAGAATTGGCATTGGTAGAAAAATGGATGTTTTCAGAAAAGGTTGAGCAGAGAGCAGTGATAAAATTCTGCTAAGACATCAGAAAAACACCAGCAGAGACCCATAAATTCTGTAAACAGTCGGGAAAACATAGCAAATGAAGCCGTTCTTAAGTTATTAAGTGGGATATAAGATTTTTGGACGGAAGGAACAGTTTACAGGATGACATGCGTTAAGAAAGACCAACATTCCGAGATTGCAGTGTTATGAAATTTTGTTAAGGTGACTTTGCTGTATTTCCGTAAATAGTGCGGGTTCCTTGAAGGTCATAAACGTTCGACCTATTAATTTCTCTGTGACGTCATAAATGCTTGACGTGCAATCAACAGATTACAAACATGACATGGGTATTGAAAAATAAAAAAATTCACGCGTTTTAAGTCATAATTAGGCAAATATAAAATATGAATAATTCACAAATGTTAATATAAGTAATACGGTATCATTTCAAAAATCTATCGGGCTATAAATACGGGTTGGTACTAGATCAAATTCACCATAAAGCCCTTTGGGCTTCATTGATTTTGATTTTGTGACCAACCTGTATTTATAACCCGATAAATGTTTAAAATTGATAACTTATTTCTTAAAAAATAAATGTATTGAGTTAAACAGTGACTATGACTATGTTGAGAAAAGTTACATGCATTTAACCTTTGACGTCATGTAACATCAAGGATTTTCCTTTAAGTTCTCCTAATATAAATATGTGTCTTTTTGTATCTGATAAAAGTATAACTATTTGTGTTTTGTTTTTGTTTAAAACTTGCATATTTTATAATAAAATGAAATGAAACATGAAATTAATGAAAATAATAGTTTCATATATTTTATCAATGTTTGTTAGTATAATTATCATTGTTGTCCATGGACTTTACGGACAACCCTCATATATAGGGAGGTATGATTCTGCGTCACAAAATTGAAATTAATCAAAATAAAAGAATTATTCCTTGCCAACTATCTATAGTTTATTTGACCCATTTCTTATAATAAATTTGAGTGTTTTTCGCTTTTTGTAGGAAGCCCATCAGTCTGGTGAAGAGGAAGCTGCAGTCTTGCCTGGAGAACCACATTTGGAGAATACACAGTCCATTCCACAAGGTTCAGACAGAACATCAGAGGCACTGGACACTGCACTAAAAGATTTAACACCACGGTAAGGACAAATTTATAAAAAGAAGATCTATGCCTTTTTCCATCAAAGATTTTTAACAAATCTTTTTGATGGAAAAATCAAAAGTATGTTTTCTCTTAATTTCTTTTCGTCTCTTTCAGTGGTACCATGGTAATATATGTTGTAAATATTTAAATCAGGCAAAACATACCCATGAAGTTGATCTTTCATGATAATGTTTAACACAAACCATATTTTAAAAGCCATAGAGTTTCTAAGAACAATTTTACAAAAATTCTTCACTCTTTTATCTAGTGTTTTGACATATGATAGAAAGAGACATCAATCTACTACACATTTTACTTTTTAGCATACCTGAGCCAAAGGCTCAAGAGAGCTTTTCTGATCACATTTTGTCCGTTGTGAAGGGAAGTTTAAATTATAAAATAAAGGGCCAAGTCCCCTCACAAGGGGAGATAATCAAGAAAAGAAAAATAGTGTGGAGTCATTAAAAAATCTTCTTCTCAAGAACCACTGGTCCAGAAAATCTGAAACTTACGTGGAAGCATCCTTGGGTAGTGTAGATTTTAAATTTTCAAATCATGACCCCAAGGGGTAGGGTGGGGAATTCCGCACGGAGAGACGAATGAGATTTAATGTACGTCCGTCCGTCTGTCTGTCTGTTACGCTTTGGGGTACCCATCTCTTATCCGCAACCATGGCAACTCCTCTCATACCACTGGATGAAATTTGATGAAACTTTTACAGAATCTTTATTACATATTGCCAGGGACCAATATACTATATCGTATATAGGTCCCTGATATTGTCATTGTGCATCTCCCACTTTTACTATTTGATCTGACACATATTTTGGGTTTTCCATAACAAAACATGGGCACTGCCATTACATTCATATGGGAGGCGGTTGTATCATTTAGTGAGCTCATTGATCACAGTACCTCTGGTTTAAACATAGGCTACATATATCATATGTTAAGACAGGGTAAGTATAAGGAAAATATAATGATATGATATTATTTATTTATATTTTCGTATATTAATACAAGCATATCTATACATGCTAGACGATGCCTTTTGAATAGTTTCGATAGTTAAAAATTCCTACCTTAATATTTCGGAAAAAAAATTTACGTGCACAAGGTATCTAATTCCGAATTACATGGAGTACACCCTCCTCAGAAACGCACTCATTTACACTTTCAGAGTAAATGCACTGACAAACTTTTTTATACCTATGTCTTCTACGATAGTTTATCTACACAACCCTACACAACCATATACGACGTAACAGCGTCAAAACTTTGCTCGCCGGTGGAAAAGTCGAATCAACCATGAAACAAAGTTTGCCAGTGCATTTACTCTGAAAGTGTAAATGCCGGAGTGCGTTTTTGAGGAGGGGGTACTTTGTTAGATACCTTGTTAGTCAGCCCGTGGGCTGACTAGTTATGATACGTAGAACTTCAAATGCGCTTGCGTGTTTTTGGAATTCTGGGAGGAAGTTCTGCAGTAAATCACTCTTGCTAATTGAAAAACATCTCATGGTATTCCTCAGACAGCATTGTTGATTTGGTAGAATTTCATTTCAGTAAAATCAGTAAAGATTAAACCAAAAAATCCCTATTTAACACCACGGTAATCTGTAAATTTAAATTAAACTCAAACAGGAAGGCCATATATCAGTTCCAAATCATTCTTTAAAAGAAAAGGTTCGCAGAAATTTGACTGGTAGTCCAGTCAAACTGTCATTAACCTCAAACAAATTGCAACAGAATTTTTTTCTTTATTTATAATTAGTAAATTGCCAAGAAAACCATCGTAAACCTGCGCCTCGGTTGACAATGGTTTTCTTGGGGTGAAAATTTTCAATGTTACACTCAACTACATGCAATATTTTATAATACTCCCCCCTCAACACCATCCTAACTGTGGAAACTCTTTTACACTATTAAGGTCATTCCAACTTTCTAGTGAAATAAAACATTTTAAAGCTGACCTAAAAAATGTTATCTAAAGTAAGGCCAAATTTACAGTTTAAAGTTTGCATTACAATCAATATTCATGCATGTCTGGTTAACATATGATTTATAGGTAATTGGGAAGGATCAGCTCCTAAATCATTTACTTGGAGAAAATAGGTCAGATGCTGGATTCCAGCATCATTAGCAAGGTTAACGTATCATAATTATTATTAAGTCTGGTTCACATTGGGCTTATATTCACCCAATTGGAATTTCATTTCAAATCCAGCATCTGAAGAAGTATGAATGTCCTTCCCTAGTTGCATCATCAGTGTAAGTTTTGTTCAGACAGGACAAATTTTCAGGACAATGTTCTTCAGAAAAAGATTTTTCTATATATAGGGTTGTTCCAAATTTTGTAGACTGAGCTCATACGCAAGTGAGTTAAGGCTATGTATGGAGGTTTCTATGTTGAAATCTTAGTAAAACCCATAATGGCTATACCTACCACCAAGAAAATGTTATTTCTTGTTTTCTAAAACATTCTTGGTACCCACATATGCGATTGCCAGTTTACAGGTCAATAAGAAACATCAACAAAATTGCATCGGTGCAAGGGCATACCTTAACTAAATTTTAAAGAATCAAGGTATAAATAGACGCAGGATATTCCAAGGATTCAAGATATTGCTGCACAAATGTCGACACTGCAATCATTTAGTTACAATTTCTGGAGTGTTAATTTAAAACAGGGTAAAAATGCACAGTCCAGTGTAAATTTCCTAAATTTTTTATCAATTGAAAAAGTGCATTGGATTTGTGCAGCAATTTTATTAATCTTAAGAATATTCTCCTTAATATTGTAATGTAATATAATACATTATTCATTTTAAATTAAATAGTGTATGCCCTTGCGCCGACCTTGTTTTGTGGGTGTGTTTTATTACCTTGAATGGGAAAGAATAATGACGTCATAATGTGTACTATCTATAATATGCCATAGACACTAAGTATGAATAAGGAAATCAATCTGAACAACTTTTTTGTACATAAAATATTATTATTAGCTCGTTTGCATAGAAATCCCCTGATTAGCCTTAACTCACTTGCGTATCTTTTAAAGTAATGAATGTATCGTTATAAAATTTTCTTGGTGGATTAAGCATGTTCTTGGCAGATAAATTACAAAGTTTTATCTTGTTTACTTGAAAACAGTTTTAATAACAAGATTTGAAGTGATATTGTTCTCTAATACCTGGAGCAATCTGCAACATCAAAAAAGACAAACGTTAACAGTTCAAATTTTAAGAGAAAATATTCCAATTACATGTACCAGTATCAAATTCTTTAATTAATCATTAAAAATGATAATAGATATAAAATTGAAATATCTTAATTACTGTGATATGATTAAATATTAAAATATGTAAACAAAGTACAGCCTACTCCGGATATATTGAAATTCAGGGGACCATACAAATTATTTCAATATATCCGAAATTCAATATAAGCGAAATCATAAAGCCGCCATTTTTACAAGTTCAATCCGGATCCAAAATAAAGAAGAACAAACCCGAATAAATTTATTTTGTTCTCGTTTACCTAGAACAGTGAACAGGTTACATAGAATATGAGTCCTTTAAAGTTTAAATATTTCTTTTTTTTATTTCTGTTACATTGAAAAGATAATCTTCAACCTCATTATTATTCCCCGATCGCATTTATTTGCGTTTTGGAAAAAAATAACCGGACTAAAACGTTCTGCCGAACGCTGCTTGTATATCATCGTAAGTGTACTCGGGTTATTCCCTTGGTTATTTCGAATTTAGGCAAACCAATAGCCATTAACAGCACGCATTTAATTTCAAGTGAGACAAGTCTGGTTGTCAAGTTGTATCTTATAACCTTGATTCATGGTAGCAGCCTTTAATTATCTGCTTTTGACAATGACAACTTGAAGTACTGAGTAAACACAGTAATTTTTGGCCAGAATGTTGATATCATGATTTAAAGGAGACCATACATTAAGGATCTTGTAATAAATATTCTTTGGTAGTTAGATAATTCCACTGCCAAAGGTCCAATAGATCAGTTGGTAGAGCACCAAACTGGAGGTTCAGCAGGTAAATATTTGAATTTCAGTTTTGTCCATTGCATTATCCCCTCTCATTACATTTGGTGCTGTATGTGCCATGTCATAAAAGTGACAGATGAAAGACCTGCCAGGTAAAAGCCTGGGTGGGTGCCTTAAGTCAGTGAAGACCTTGAGGGAGGGAAGAATGTGGCAGTCAGATGGGTTTGACATCCTTGGCCAGATATCTATAGTTGATATACAGATATATATAGTTGGAAGAGCATCTGACTGGAGATTTTGGAGAGGGTTTCAAATTCCAGTCTGGTCTGTTGCATTTTTATCCTCTCCCATTACAGTTTCTATTTTATTAAGGTAGCCCAATCCTCAGGTTTATAAATTCAGCAGTTGAATAATCAAAACTACTCATAAAAGTATCTCTGAATTTACAAAATTATGTAAATTTAATATTTGGTCTTTTTTGTCTTCTATTTTCGTCCTGTCTTCTATTATTATAATACTTATTTCTCTAAAGCAGTTTTTTTTTTCCTTTTATAGGGTGCAAATATCTGACCTAAATATAAGACCTTTTCTAAGACTTCTAAAAACCTTGAATCTTATAAAGATGAATAAAATGAAAAATGTAGCATGAAAATAAAATCATTTTCAAGCTTCATTTTAATGCATTTCAAATTCAATATTAATTTTTGGAGTTATCCTTCCTGGCTGAGGATTGGATATCCTTAAAGTTTGTTATGAAATGGTTCTGTTCCTTGAATTTTCAACATAATAAGTATTTTGTCTTATTTATGAAATTGTATTCATTTAATGAAACTTAAAGTAGGTCCAAATACACAATCTTTCAACAAATTTATTTTACAATTGGTTTAAGATTTCTTTGTGAATAGACACAATCTGTGCTATCTTTTGTTCAGGGTAGGTAAAATATTTGCAATACGTAGTTTTACCATAAATCCAAACAGTACTGTAGAAATTGCTCCTCCTATGAAGCCTTCCCAGGTCTTCTTTGGCGAGAGCTTTATCAGTGGTGTTTTACCAAAGAAGAAACCAAACATGTATGCCATAATATCATTACAGATGATCATTGATACAGGAACCAAAAGCCTATATTAAAAAAAAAAATAATTAAAAACAAGAGGCTAAATCACTTGAGTATAATTCATACAAGCCTGTAACAAGAGGCCCAAGGGCCTTAATTGATTCACCCGTCTGATAAATTGTTCAATCTTTCACTTCTATTTGAAGCCTCTAAGTATCCTGCACATATAAATAAAGCCTCTTAATTGCAAAAGTAGGTCATCATTTTATGCATTTTGGATAAAACACTCTGAGAGCCCTTGATAATCAACTGACAAAGTGTGATGATTCTAAGCCCCTTATTATCTGATATATGAAAGATATTGCCATGTGATTTCAAAATAAGGTCACAGTGACCAACATTTTGGTAAACATACTCTGAAACCCAAAATGCCTCAAATGACAGAGTTTGATTATATTAAGACTCTTATTGTTTGAAATTACGGGCAGCAAGGGTGGCTACAGCTTGGTTTGAGTATAATACCAAGTATATAGACTTTGCAACGAAATCAACCCAGCCAGCTCCAGAGGGTAAAATATTGTTTATTTTTCTTAGATATTCATACAAGCAATGATGCCTTGTAAAGCCTAATAATATATACTTCTCTATATACCGTATACACAGGTAAATATCAGTATCTCGAACATGGGATATCTCGAATACCCCGCTTATGTCGAAGTCGATCAACGGTCCCGGCCGTATTCTCTATATATATGATTTAAAAAACACCTGATATCTCGAACACAGTAATCTCGAATACTCTGCTTATGTCCAAGTATATTCAAAGTCCCAAGCCAACTTTAACTGGATTATCTCGAAGTGCAGTGAATTTTTCGATCTACTGTACACACCTGGCGTTGTGACTTCACACTTTCTCGCCAGTGGCTATTAATTAACACCTTCAAATCGGGGGGAATCTTAATTAATCCCCAAGCTCATGTTGGGTAACAGTGACACGGTAATTGGTATGACAGCTTGGGTGTTGGTGTAGTCTACGACCGATAAAACCGCTCGCAGCAATTCAGAAATTAAATACAGACAGTATTACCGATATTGCGTTTAATAATATGCTTTGTATAATTAAAATCATAAATTCATAAAACACAAAAGATTTTTAAGTATAAACTTTAACAGTTAAGTTGCAGTGCGTAATGCATAGTGCAGTGATTGATTACATCCATGTTTATCTGCACATAAACAGATAACCTTGACCGCCATTTGCTTTGTTAGTTTCGTAAACTATATGTTCCTTAGTAGAACTTCGTAATGTAATACAAGAAAGCTATTAATAGTATTCAAGTTCACAGTTTAAATACTGATTTTTTTTAGTGCTCTAAATAAAATTTTGCACTAAATTTCATCAAATAAAGTTTTTAAAAAATTCGTCTTTTTCTTTTCTTACGGAGAAGGTTCTTCAACTATAACGCTAATGATACATCCCGTTTGACCATGTAAGCATGGCCTGGAAAATGTAAATCGCTGTTTATGCAATAAGGCATGTATATTGAATTGTTTTACAATAAAACATGATAATGAAAATACCAACATTGTTTTTCTTAATATTTATTGCGAATATGCTTGAATCTTTACCGTAAAGACTACATGTTTGTTAATACAGGATAGTGTTATGCATGAAGATGTATAAGAAAAACGGGAAATTATTGAATCAAAGATAACTTCGGATATCTCGAAGTCATGTCCAGGGCCCCTCAACTTTGAGATACTGATATTTCACTGTATTTGCCTATAAGTCGTTTTTTTTTTTTCCTTTTAGTTAAATTTTTGTCCCAAACTCAATGTCTGACTTTTATGGTTCCCATAGGGAGGAAACTATTTCCCAAGGCAGCCAAGCCGCCGAGGGGAACCATAAAGAATGAGTGCACTTAAGGTAAGTCACTCCTGAAATTTGTTAAATCAAGGATTTTTTTGAGAAGTATATTTTGGATAAGTACTCATAAAGTGTAATTCAAAATCGCAAAGAAAATAGGGGGTCAGTGTGCATCCTACTGATCTACGGTACATTTAAGTTGACCTTTTTGCACTTAAATTTCATCTCTTTGGTTAATTACTTTAACCCTTACTATATTTGATCAGATGTAAGCATGGCAATAAATATTATCTTATTTTACGTAAAATAGTTTGAATAATATTTATAATTAAACAAATCTTGCAAATTAATGCTCGTAAATTATTGTGTGACCTTTTTGCACTAAAAAAATAACAAATTTGGGGTATTAAAAAACTTAATAGGCAATAAAAAATTTTCTTATATCAAACTTTTTACGACTTAAGTGCTGATCAGTCACAAGTATCGAGTAGTTTAAAATAATGAAAGAAAAAGGTGGGGTCAGTGATGTTAATTTTGAAATATTTGTCAAAATATGGGATTTTCAGGCAAAAAATTGTGTAAATTTGATCTTGACTTCTTTAATATATTTTCATTTTTTGGAAAAGTCTGTTGAGGGAAGGTGTAAAACTTAGTCTAAAAATATAAATTAAGACCTATATTAAATATTTTTAGCAATATCAAAACGGAAAATATTCTCCGAGTAAAAGTATGCAAGGCTAAATTTCCATTACATTAAATTTTATAAATGTGCAGATTTGCAGAATTTTCTGCTAAATATCCTTTCACCAAAAGAAACAGTCTCTCATAGATCTTGCTTCTTTGTAGATTTTTGAGCAGGTTTTTCATTGAATGTTAAAAATTCTACATTGTTGAATTTAAATATGTTATAAAAATTGAATTTTAATAAGTAGTTTTGAAGTAAAAGCTTCTGGGTGAACTTTTCTAAAAAGCTGACGAGTGACTTACCTTAAGTGCGTCATTTGGAACCTTTTTGGCTACCCATTTTAAGCTTAACATTACAATATATCCCAAAATAATCTATGATTAATGTGCAAGTAAATGCTTTCATTTCTAGAATTTTTTGTCAAACATATTTCTATAATTACAGAAAATGTAATTAAAAAGAACATGCGAAAGCCTTAAATTCCGGAAATTTGGACGGGACCACTTTCGAATATAAGGTATTCACAAATAGGCGGAGACATTTAAACCGCATGGTTGTGGAATGTAAACATTAGCACATATGACTTTTTTCGCACTACAAAATGAATCGGAGAAGAGAGAAAGAGAGAGATATCATGTTGATTTTATGGTGCACAATTATTAAATGATTCTAATGTTAAGGGATGGGATAGATGTCTCGCTCGGCAGACCGTTATACAAAGGCGACATTAGCCTATACATCTACTTACTAATGACACTGTCAATACCAGAATTCTTTCAAAACACCCCTAATGAAAAGCATAATGTTACATGTATATAAGAGACATATTATCTTCAAACCCTATTTAAATTTGCGCAAAAATCTCCCATAGTTTGAAGTTGGAAGTACGAAAGATAATGTCACAACAGAGACTTAAACACAATGAAATTTTCAATGAAAGCGTTAGCGTATCGAACAACAGAAGGTCACGTGAGAAAGGTGATTATAATATCAATCGTTGTTGCTCAGTGACCGGTTAATTTACTAGCTATCTCGACCCTAGTTTGGGGACATTCTATTGAAAATTAAATATGAGCCACAACTTGGCCAACATTGTCCTTTGGATATGTATAAGTTTAAGTTAAAATACATATTCTGTGCAAATAAGAAAAATGGCCAAGTTGCGGCTCGATGTAAACAAAGTTGTTGAAAACTGGTATGCATATGAATAACAATAGAAATGAGACAAAACTGTTAGACCCCCGTCTCAAAAGCTAGTTTCACTCTGCATTATTTGATACTTTCATGTAATATAATATACCAAAACCTGCTCTTAAAATATTGTTTTATACCTATATAATATAAATTTAATGAATTTTGGAATTTTATTTTGCGCAAAACATCGGGATCCAACTCTCATAGCTTAAGTGCACTCATTCTTTGCTATTTCTCAAGTTCATTTTCCATAACCTTTTATATTAAACTGAAATTATCATAGGTGATTTAATTTTTTTTTTTACCAGATATTCCGACATTTAAAACAAGAGGCCCAGGGGCCACATCGCTCACCTGAGCAATTGGCTAGGAAAAAACACAGATCAGATCAGAACTGAAAGTATACTGGGGGGGCACGCTTGAATTTTACCCCCCCCCCCCCCCCCCCCCCCCCC